>JADRCD010200907.1:0-18341 GCA_019843815.1 Montemys delectorum
AGAGACACCCGGAGATGGGAAAGAGGAGGCCCCGCCCCCTCCCCGCCCCCAAAGCTAGCGGGCTGGAGGGAAAGAGGCCGAATCCACACTCCTACTCTGGCCCCACTGAAGGCTGCCATGGGGCCCAGTGCTCCTCTGCTCCTCGTCTTCTTTTTGTCATGGACGGGACCCCTTCAGGGACAGCAGCACCACCTTGTGGAGTACATGGAACGCCGACTAGCTGCCTTAGAGGTGAGGGGCTGGGATGAGTCCACATCTATAGGTGCAGCTTGCTGTCAGGGCTCAGGGAGTGACAAGAAGTCCTTATCGACGAGTAGCCTCCTAATTACACTCTTACTCCCCCAACATAAGACAATTGCCCAGCAAATAAACACAACACGTTTCCCTCAGATTAGATGGAATAAGGGGACAGGGGAAATGGGAGTCAGAATTGGGCTGCAAATAAGAACTATCTGGCTATACTATTTCCCAGGCAATCTGCCTGCAGCTTCCTGTCCATTTCTTCCCTGCACCCGGTGTCTGCTCCCTTTTGAATAATTTGAAGTCTGTAGCATCCTAATTTCCCCCGAGGCTCAGAGCACTGAGAACACAGGCCGAAGTACTCTTATCCAGGTGAATTAAGCCAGGTTCTTTGAATGGGATGGTACCACTGACTCCTTTGCTGTGAGAGCATGGCTGAGCTTGTCCCTTTCCTGGTTCTGACTCCCCGGTTGGGCCCCTGCTTGCCTGGGAGTTAGAAGGCTGCAGCCTGCCCTCCCCGACTCCCCCATCCCTTCAGGAACGGCTGGCCCAATGCCAGGATCAGAGTAGTCGGCATGCTGCTGAGCTTCGGGACTTCAAAAACAAGATGCTGCCTCTACTGGAGGTGGCAGAGAAGGAGCGGGAGACGCTCAGAACTGAAGCAGACACCATCTCAGGAAGAGTGGACCGTCTCGAACGGGAGGTAGACTATCTGGAGACGCAGAACCCGGCTTTGCCCTGTGTAGAGCTGGATGAGAAGGTGACTGGAGGCCCTGGAGCCAAAGGCAAGGGCCGAAGAAATGAGAAATACGATATGGTGACAGGTAAGTGAGCTCCCAGAGGTCCACACAATTTCAGAATTCCCCTTTCCTGCTTTTCTTCTTGTCCCAAGCCACCATAATAGCTCTATCTTTCAGAATATGTTTCGAGGAAATCCCTAATGACAAATCCATTGAAAGTTTGTAGAGGCCCGTCCCTTGTTGGCACCCCATCTCTCAATCCTCCGTGAGTGGACCACGCATAGAAAAAGTTTCTCTATTCTCCCGATGGCCCACTCTGAGTGAATTCCTATTATACATATCTAACTCTTGGCCTCTATTTCCTTTTCCTGGGCTTCTCTTCCCCACCAGACTGTAGCTACACAATCTCTCAGGTGAGGTCAATGAAGATCCTGAAGCGGTTTGGTGGTTCAGCTGGCCTATGGACCAAGGATCCACTGGGGCCAGCAGAGAAGATCTATGTTTTAGATGGCACACAGAACGACACGGCTTTTGTCTTCCCAAGGCTGCGGGACTTCACCCTTGCCATGGCTGCCCGGAAAGCTTCCCGAATTCGGGTGCCCTTCCCCTGGGTAGGCACAGGGCAGCTGGTGTATGGTGGCTTCCTTTATTATGCTCGAAGGCCTCCTGGAGGACCTGGAGGGGGTGGTGAATTGGAGAATACTCTGCAGCTGATCAAATTTCACTTGGCAAACCGAACAGTGGTGGACAGCTCGGTGTTCCCTGCAGAGAGATTGATACCCCCCTACGGGCTGACAGTAGACACATACATTGACCTGGCAGCTGATGAAGAGGGCCTGTGGGCTGTCTATGCCACTCGGGAAGATGACAGGCATTTGTGTCTAGCCAAGTTAGACCCACAGACGCTTGACACAGAGCAGCAGTGGGACACACCATGTCCCAGAGAGAACGCAGAGGCTGCGTTTGTCATCTGTGGGACCCTGTACGTTGTCTATAACACCCGCCCGGCCAGTAGGGCTCGTATTCAATGTTCCTTTGACGCCAGTGGTACTCTTGCCCCTGAAAGGGCAGCACTCTCTTATTTTCCACGCCGATACGGTGCCCATGCCAGCCTTCGCTATAACCCCCGTGAGCGCCAGCTGTATGCCTGGGATGATGGCTACCAGATTGTCTACAAGCTGGAGATGAAGAAGAAGGAGGAGGAGGAAGTTTAAGCAGCTAGCCTTGTACTTTTGATTCTTATGCCCAGACGTTTATATTCCTATGAGATCTCCTGCAGTTCATTCTTCAAAACAAAGACCAGTGGCGGTGGCTCATGTACCCTAATTTTTAAACGACAACCAAATTCTCATAGCCCCTCTGTTTTATGCAGAACCCCAGATGTTGAGTAGCTTTTTAGAACTAAACAGCAAACACCCTAAATCTTCATTCCTGCTCTTTCCTGCCCTGTGTCCACAAATTCTGAGCCCTGTCCTTTGGTAGGGTCAACCCCAGACAACAGATGACAGTATTCTTGCCCTCAATATGACCCAAGGGAGAGAACTCCGAGACAACGCTGCCCTCCCTCCCTCACTCCTCCAATGTAGGGGAGAATAGAGCTTTCCCCATATCACTTTGTATGACAACAGTTTGCATTAAAAGGAAAACCCACCATTCATTCCTCTCTTGTGTGTTTGGGGTAGCCCTTGGCTCAGAGTTCTCATGGCTCTGCTTTCTTCCTCCTGCCCCAGTGTCTGCTGCTTAGCCACGTTAGGGCTTGGCTGGCCTCCCTTAGCTCCCTTGGGAACTTCTCTAGTTATATATTTTACTGTGGGGCACTGTAGGAGGTGGGGCACTGTAGGAGGTGGGGCACTGTAGGAGGTTGGACAAAAGGCCTCCCCCTCCACGCCTACTGTGCTCTACAGCAGTCACAGAGAACCAGCAATGGCACACACTGCCTCTGACTGCTGGACACTGGAGCCCAGAGCCAGGGCTCCCCATTCCAACTCTTAGTGAATTTTAAACCAGAAACTGGATCTTACTGGCTGTGGAGTCTAGTGTAGAAACCATCGTGCAGTATCTGTGTGTGTCTAGCCTCACCTCTGAAGTGGATTCTGTCTCTGAGCCCAAGTCCCTACTCCCACCTCCAGCACTGGCTCTTCCTGGGCCTGGGTTGCACAATCCTTGGTCTGAGCCGCTCCGATTTTCCTGCTGCCACAGCGTCTGCGGTTTGGGCAAGGAGGAGGGGCAGTGACCATCCCAGATGTTGGTCTCACCAGCTTCCCAACACATCCCTACTTCCCTTCTCTCCACCCCCAGCTGCCTACCCTCCTACCCCAGTCCTGGAAGCTGGAGTCCTGAAAACTTAACCCCTGCTGGTCTAACACCCTAACCTTGTGCAGCAGACTGCAGGGGGCAATCCAGGAAGGATTAGAGGAGCAATAGGCTTTGGATTCCATCTCTGGGAATCTTCTGGTCTCTGTGTGATGTCCCTTCCTAGGTCTCATTCTCATGGTCAACTCACAAGCATATAAAGCTGGCTGATGGATAAAAGCCCTGGCTTCAGTGGGGGAGTTTACCTCAGGCAGCCCTCTGGATTATTACCCAGGGAGGAAGGGGGACAGGAACACAGCCTTCTTCCCCAAGTAGAGCCCTCCCTCTTTCCACCCTAGGACGGGGTGGATCAGTCAGCACTCCTCCTTTTGTCTGTCTTTCTTCTCTCCACAGGCAGAGCTGCTCCTGACGTAGGTTGGTGAGGAAGAGGAAAGAAAGAGAGCAAAGCACCTCACAAAGGCGCTATTGTAGGGAGCCTGAGGCGGGTGGGGGCCTCTCCCATTCAATTCTCTCCTAATGTGGGGCTGGCAACAGTAATCACCGCCTGTCAGCCCAGAGAGGGGTCTGCCCACGGAACATCTGGCTGCAATGCAGGGCATACAGGAGGGCTGTGGAGGAGGGAGTTCTCTGTAGAGGCCTTGAGATCAGGTCCAGCGGATGAAAAGGTGCAGTGTGGTACTGTGGCCCCGTGTGCATGTGTACCGTGCGTGGGCACATGTCTGCATGGCTATTGAGTCTGAGCATCTGTGTGAGAACTGGGCTACCTGTGAAACTGCATGTATACAAATGAGTGGCTCTGTTAGGCTGTGTGCATGCAGCCGTATGAGACCGGGGAGGGCACTGTCTGGAACTCCGTGTATGTTGTGTGACCGTATGTAACTGCATGGGTATGATCACACGGCAGTGGCACTTGTCTCCTTCCCAGTGTGGCTGCGTGCCTGGGTTTGTGCAGTTTTGTTGATATAGGAATGGCTTTTTGATGCCCCTAATGAGGCTAGCTCAGGTGGTGTATGTAAATAGTATCAGTGCAGGACGAAGTGCATTGGGTTTTTTTGTTTGTTTGTTTTTTGGTTTTGGTTTTGGTTTTGGTTTTTTGAGACAGGGTTTCTCTGTGTATCCCTGGCTGTCCTGGAACTCACTCTGTAGACCAGGCTGGCCTCGAACTCAGAAATCCGCCTGCCTCTGCCTCCCACGTGCTGGGATTAAAGGCGTGCGCCACCACTGCCCGGATGCATTGGTTTTATCTTTAATAAATGGGTGCGTTTTTTACAGCCTGGGTCCTTCAAAGAGTTGTATGCTTGTGACCTTGTTGTTTGACAGAATCCTTAATGGGAAAGAAAAATAAGCAACTGGCTTTTGTTTTTTTGTTGTTGATTTGTTTGAAAACTTTCCTTGAAAAGGCTTGTAAAGACTTATGTTAAAGGGTAGAGACTTGGTCTCTCTCTTTTTCTTCCCATTTTGGCTCTTGCAGAGTGGCTGGGGGCTATTTTGGAAGTCTTTCAGAAGCTGAGAAGTACTGTGTGGGTAGATCCCATGAACTGTCCAAATTCATTAAATGAAATTATCTGCTGCTCAAGGAGACAATCTTGGCAGCTGAATCCCATCTAAATCCCTTCCCACCCCCAGCCCTTTCCCCAGACTTCCTAGGCCTCCCTTAGCTGAAGCAGGCTGTGACTCTAGTTGGCTAAAAGAGCATAGGAGACCAAGATCCTCCTGGAGAAGAATGAGGCTGAAAGCCCACAAAGAAGTTCCACATTCTCTCCCAATCCCAAGCCAGAGGACACCCGCCATTTAAAACCAGGAAGGGTCCTAGCTCTGGAGACACTGTCCTTTCGACTATTGGTCCAACTGTGCTCTGCCGTCGGGAGTCAGGGTTGGGAGGACCTTCTCATGCTACTCTAGACCCCCAAACTTTCTGCCTCACCGTCTAAAGCTCTCCTTTTTGTTTTAATGTGCTTGCCTCCTTGGTGCCCGCCAGAGAAAATGAAGCGCTTGTCCAGTCCAGTTAATGGAGGCCCATGAACCCCGAGTAGTGGGGAGGGCGGAACAGAGATAGAGTGACATTGGATCAGCTGTCACTGTTTGTGATGTTCCAGGCACCAGAGCCCTCTCCCTTGCTTCCTCCTTCAGCCTCAGATTTTCCAGGCCCCTTTCTTCCTGGCCTTGTGCAGGCACTGTTCTGAGGCTCCTGGGAGTGACCCTTTCATAGCTCCCTATTTGTCTAGCCGGCTTAGGTCAAAATAGATCTTCTGAGAGCTGCTGAGACTATCCTAGTGTTCCTGCTGGCCTTTCCACTGGGTCTCTAGGGCTTGCTATTCAGCCTGTCTGGCTGCTTTACAGCAGGCTCTCTGTAAGCCGGTCATTTCTTCAGCTGGAGGGCAAGACCTGTTTATCTAGTTGGAATCTTCTTGGTGCCAGCAGCCTGGGAAAGGTTGCCACGTCCTCTGCTGCTGCAGCCACCAAGGCTGGTAATCTCTCTCTCTCTCTCTCTCTCTCTCTCTCTCTCTCTCTCTCTCTCACACACACACACATACATACACACACACACACACACACACATGTTCACTTTTCTCTTTGCTTTCTGTATATGGGTCGTTTTGTCTAGATGTATGCTGTGCAGGCCTGGTGCCCACAGAGTCCAGAAGAGAGTGTTGGACCCCAGGAACTGCAGCTGCAGGTGGTTGTGAGCGTCATGTGGGTGCTAGGAATTGAATCCAGGTCCTCTCAAAGAGCAGCCAATGTTCTAACTGCTGCGGCATCTCCCCCCCCCTTAATACTTAGACCCACAAGGCAGAGCTTCAGAGATTATGTCTTTATTTATGGATTTAATAACTACACAGAAGATGCTGGTGTGTATCACCTAGAGGGCAGCAGAGGGAGAAAGGGATAGGGAGGCGCTCCCAGCCCCAGCTTGCCAGAACAACCGCTGGCCACCCACCTCTGCAGAACAGATCATGTGTCTCTGGGGTCTACCCCCTTGAATAGTTGCCTCTCTGAGAATAGACTCCCTGACCACAGCTGTGATGCCTGGGAAGGAACAAGTCAGATTCTCCTTTCTGGGCATTTTAGAAATGATGAATCGGAGAACTTAGATCCAAGAGCACTCTCCTGCCCCAATTTAAAAAAAAAAAAAAGGCTTCCCTTTGGAGATGGTTTTTTGTCTGCTGCAGACACGGTGAAAGCCAGCCAGACTGCAAGTCAAAAGTGGGCATTTGTAGAGTTAAGCAGGCAGGGACGAGGGGCTGGTCCCGGTCAGTGTCCACAGCCCGCCTATAGCCATCTCTCCTGGGGGGTGAGGGTGCACAGCACATTCTACCTCAGAAGTCCCACAAAGTGTCTGAATCCTTACATACTTCCTTGTTTAGGTTTTCTGGCTTTATTTAAGCTGGAGTGACCTGGTTTCTTGTTCTTACAACCCAGTGACTTATCTTCACCCTGCCTCCCAACCAAACAGTTGTTCCATGCCTGAGCTACCAGGAGAGAGCTGCAGGACGGTCTTCCTTGAGCTCAACCCAGGAAACTTACTAGACTAACAAGAGCCTGTGGTAGGCCTGTGGCTCTCCCTCACTCAATTTTTACTCAAGCCACGCTTCCTCCATCTCCTCCATGGTATCTTCCTCTTCTGTTCTGTTCATTCATGGCTGGTACAGTCTGGATCTTTAAATTTTGCTTTGTTTTGTGTGGATGGGTGTTTGAATGGCATGTTTGTCTGTGTATCACTTTGCACGCTTGCTCATCCTTTGAAACCAGAAGAGGGTGTTGTATTCCCTGGAATTAAAGTTACAGAAGGCCGTGAGCCACCATGCTGGGAAGGTGGACACCAGATCTCTGGAAGAACAGCTACTAAGCCATCTCTCTAGTCCACGTAGTTTGCATCTTGAATGGCCCTGCAAAGTATGGTCCCCAGATGATGCTCTGGGACCTTCCTAGTTCAAGGAGGTCGTCTGTGGCATTAGTCCACGGAGAGAGAGAACTGGGCTCCTAGCCCCTTCCCTTATCTTCTTGACCATCGTAGAGATCACCTTTACTCCATCACATCCCCCCCCCCCCCCCCCCACACACACAAAGTGATGCCTAATGCAGCCAGGCTAGTTTACCCTGGACTGAGGCCTCAGATATTTGTCAAGTGACAAAGCCTAACATAATGACGGTGTTTTTTCATCCATTGGAGTTACTGTGTTCAGAGGCAACCTACATATTATACAGTCTTTGAAGTCAGAGGACCTTGGCGAGAGTTTCAGGTCAGAATCTGCCCTCTGATCCAAGTTATGTAAATCAATAAAATAATATCCATTCAGTAGGATTCTTGCTGTGGGGTAAAGACAACATATGCCAACTCAGTAACAGTGCAGATGGCATGGTAGTTCTCAGTTACCCCTCCTCTGGTGGGTTTTCTGACCATGTACACACTGTGTGCTAGGCACACAGGGTCAAGTGCCTCTACTAGAGGCACCTATTCATTCACTCTGCCTGTCACTACCATCATACGGCCATTGTCGTATCTATTCTCAGAGCAGAACCCAGAGAATAGGATCAGTCCGTCCTTACAGAATGAGTAAATGTTCATATGTACAGAATTAGCATTCGCAGTGCACTGGGGGCCTTCATGTTCCCAGAAGAGCACACTGTCCCTGGAATTGACAACCTGACTCAGGAGTGGCCCACTGTGGACAAGCAGTAAATGCTCTTGATGGACAAAGACGAGCAATACATACACAATCAAAGTGATCCCAGCACAACTGCAAGGCATGCTTGTCTGCTCATGATGGTGACACCTGAGGTGGCACTAGCCTGTCTATGCTCTGTAGCTCCAGAAAACGATGACACAGCAGAAGGCAGTGGGAAGCGATGGGGCTCTGGAGTACTTTAAGCCTGGTTTCACGAGACTATCCTGTGTGTGACTTTGGAGCAAGTTATTTCATTTGAGTCTCACTTCTTCCTCGCCACGGGGAGATATCATTCCAACCTGACAGATTGTCGTGAGAATTAAGTAAAGAAATCCAGAGTGGTAGGTTCAGGACCCCCCCCCCCCAGCCCCCCCCCCCACACACACACATCTCATTATAGTTGTTATGCACAGGGCCTTTAAAAACAGCAAAGTGTTCATGGTTTTCTTCTTTGATCCTCACCATAATCTCAGGAGACAGGCAGGTCCTCAGAAGCTAGGGACCAGAAGAATTAAAGTCATTTAAGATGATATGGATGATAACCATGGAAGCTGGAATCTGTCTTGAAGGCAGTGTGCTGGAAGTGTAAACAGCTGGAGACATGAGCTTGGATTGAGTTCCTGTCCTTGCTCTGCCATGAGTTAGCAGTGTGCTCCTGTACAAAACACTTTTGTGTGCATCCCTGGGTAGTTCCTATCTCACAGGTCAGTTATGAGGAGTGAATGACCTGGTGCTAAGTAGATGACAAGCAGAACATCCAGTAGGTGCTTAATAAATGTTCATCCCCCAGGCCCATGCCACTCTCTGTCTTGAAGTTGGCCTGGGTGCTGGTAGCCATTTCTGTGGAGCATTATAAACCATCTGCTTTGAACCAGTGGCTTCCAAGCTGCCTTCCTTCTCCATTTACACATTGTTCTGTTCAAAGGCAGGGTAGGTACCCAGTTTCCATTGTAGATCTCTGTAAGAGTAGACATGATGGCCTCTGCTCCAGCTGTCAGGGAAGAAAGCAAGGTGGGTCATAGTATGCCATCTCTGTGCCTGCACCATATCTGCTAGAGGAGAGAGAAAAAGAGAGAGGGAGGGAGGGATGGAGGGAGGGAGGGAGGGAGGGAGTATGTGTGTACACACATGTGTATGGTGTAACTTCATAGTTTTCCAAACCTGGCTTTTTCATTCACATCATTTTCTAAGATGTTTCAGTTGTTCAGCGTGTGTCCCTGTGGCCATCACTATTGATTTTTTTGACTTAATCCTGCTGTTGGTTTTGACAGATCTTTTAATGTTGTTATAGCTGCATTACATCTTACAGATGCTTATTATGGACCAGTTGCACATGAGTTTTTTTTTTTTTACAGCTATTGAATTTTTGTGTTTCAGACCTGCAGTTATCAAATGAGCTGTTCTCCACCTCTCCTGACTTCTCCGTCTCTCCTGACTGCCTTTTGGAGAGAGGGAATTAGTAGAGAATGAGCATATGGTGGGAATAAGGTGGTCTTTCTTTTTGAAAATAAGTTTTAATTTATTATTATTGTTGTTGTTGTATGTGTGATATGTGTATGGTGTGTGTGTGTGTTGTGTGTGTGTGTGTGTGTGTGTGTGTGCACTTATGGAGGCCAAAGGAGTTGGTTCTCTCCTTCCACCTTACTGATATAAGACCACTTTTGTTTCTGCAAGCTCCCACTGATTCTCTTGATTTCCCATTTGACCACAGCAGTGTTGGGATTGCAGATGGCACCACCACATCCAGAGATCAAACTCAGGTCTCAGGCTTGTGTGTCATCTCCACAGGCCTTTGTATAGCCTTTCTAGGTTACTGGGTCACATGTCTGAGGGTTCTGGTTCTGCTCCTCATTCTCTCTGGGATCTTGAACAAGATGCCTACTCCTCTGTGCCTCACTTTGTTCCCTTGCAACATGGTTGTGAGCATCAGGACAAGCATCTCTCAGGATTGTTGATGGATCTGCTTTGAAGTAGAATGTCCCCATGAGCTCATGTTCATCAGCTGATGATGCCATTTGGGGGGGACCTGTTAAGCTTTTAGGGGTTGGGGCCTCATGGTGGAAGCACATCACCAGAGGTGGGCCATGGAAGGTTACTAGCCTGCCCCCCTAGATTGGACCACTCTCTGCTTATGAACCACTCTAGGCATATGAACATGAGCTGATCCCACTGGAGCAATGAACCCACATAAGTCTTTCCTCACTTAAGGTGTTTCTGTCAAGTGCTTTGGTCACAGCGATAGAAAAGTAGCTATTTTATGCTTCAAGTCCAGATGCATGAAACATCCTGATATCTTGGGAAGGGCTCTTATGGATCATCTGCTTTCACTCCCTCACTTTTATGTTGTTGAAACTAAAGTCCACAGAGCCCTTTGAGGGCAGGGACCATGCTTCGCCCAACTTTCCTCAGACAGAATCGGGTGCATTCCATGTGTGAATGGTGTTTTGTAAATGAGTTGATGGCCAGATCCCAGTGACATAGCCATAGTTTAACTTCCCTCGATGACTCAGTTATTGCCAAGTTCCATTGTAGTTACCATGCCATCACACTGAAATACCATCAGAGCTAATTACACCATGCACCACGGAGCTTCTTGTGTGTTTCCCCTTGCCTCTCTCCCTGTCACCTGTCAGCCCTCCCTGTAATCAGGAGCCTGATTTAGATCTCTCTCTCTCTCTCTCTCTCTCTCTCTCTCTCTCTCTCTCTCTCTCTCTCTCTCTCTCTCCTCTCACTGTTATACACCAGCTGTCCACTCTACTCTGGGGCAAAACTGGAGTGAGAAGGATTTGAAAGATTTAAAGTTGACGTGCATGCCAGGTACCTTTATTGATCACAAGAAGGTTGGCAGAGTTTTCCAGAGACAAAAGTGCCACCTGTTTTAAGCTGGAAGAAACCTCAAAGTCACCTGGACTACCCTGTCCCCCTCAAGTCATGGAAATGTATTCTAGCTCACACACTCTGTTTGGTTCCTTCTATGTGCAGTATTCACTTACTCTTGTCTTATGAGGCAAACTGTGTGTTCTATGATAGTAGTGGCTGAGGGCTCAATGGTTTCCAGCCCGTGGAACTGCTACTCAGTGACCTGGATATGTAAGCATCATTCCTCCCAGCACAGGGAAAGTAGATGCACACACATGTGGCTCCCCTACTACTTTCTAATTATGACATAGCAATTCTGCTTCTCTTTCCTGCTCTGTCCTTTCCAGCCCTCTTTAGTCTTAATTGAAGTGAAATGTTTTTTATTGTCGTGTGTTTGTTAGACATCTATGGCAAGCTTAAAAAAGATGTAAACTGGAAACACTTGAGATAATTAAGTAATAAGGGGAGGCATGGGGGAAATACTAATTGTGTCAGTGGGTTTTAAATTGAGATAGGAATAATCTCATTTAAACCCAACTTCACTACTCACTTGAAAGCCTGTAAATTATAGGTAAATTATTGGTCATAAGTTGTGATTTATGTTCTGAGAGATTTTAATGAGGGCAAGCGAGGCAGAAAAACACTCTTACCAATTTACAGTCTGGAGAAGACAGAGCTGAATTTTCCTCTCTGGAGGACTGCTTGAGCCTGCGTTTGTGGTCAGCCTGGGCAACGTAGAAAAAGTCTGTCTCAGAAGAAGAAAACAATCCAAACATTGACTTGTGTTCATGCCCCATGTGACATGCTAGAGGGACAGTACATTACAAAGCGTGACAGGTGTTGTGTGGAGGGACAGTGTCTTACTCCTGCCTTGCCAGGGGGAAGGAATGGATCACTTCTGGAGGTCCCTTAGCCCGGGCTAAGGAGCCCCATGAAGACTTATGCTCACGCCACTGTTCTAAACTGAGCTAAGCTCCAGGTTGGCCTTGCCCAGAGCCTCTCCTGACAGGTCTCTTCTTGCCTCCTCTCGAATCACTATTGTTGTCTACAGATACAACTCTCCAGGCTGGATATGACTTTGTCCCTTTCATTGCTTTCAGCCTTAGTGCCCCTTGGTCTGGCTCACTAGTGACCAAATGAAATAGAACAGAGAAAGCCTGGGAGGCACAGAGGAAGGGAGAGGGGTCTTTGGCTCCCTGGAGCTGTCTTTTCTTTTAGAGGATGCTCCATGAGTGTGGGAGGTGAGTGCCTGGCACCGTGTCTTCTCCAGGTTTATATTCTTCCAGAAGCAGTTGATTCTCCCCGAACATAGAACCCTGCCAGCAGGCAGCAGCTAGGGAGCCAGAAACCAGCAGGAGTAGAGCCCAGTTGCTGTTGCATCGTGTTTTGTTTTTGTTTTTATTTTGGTTGGTTGTTTTTTTTTTTGTTGTTTTTTGTTTTTTTGTTTCTGGTCTTTTCCCTCCATATTTACATCCCTGACATTCTGAATTCACCCGCCAATTCATCTTTGCCTTGAGCCACAGCTTCTGCTGACCCCTTACCTCTGGCCCCAGCCACTCATAGAAACAATGAACACTAGCACTGCTTGCTCCTCTGAGCTGCTGGCCACGCGGTCGTGGCCTGCAGGCTTGTATCAGATCTCTAAAGCAGCTGACCCCACCTGCAAGCATTTGACAAGAGCCGGGCTTTATGCTGGGGGCTGAGGAAGACTCAGGATGGTTCCTTGCCTTCAAAAGCTTACAGCTCATGAAGAAGGAGTAAATTCAGTGGCTCAGAGTGCTGTTCTGTTCAGGAAATGGTCTCCTGTACCAGTGTGTTCAAGGCTCTTTCCCACTTTATCTTCTATTAGGTTTAGTGTATCTGGTTTTATGTTGAGGCCCGTGATCCACTTGGACTTGAGTTTTGTACAGGCTGATAAATATGGATCGATTTGCGTTTTTCTCCATGCAGACATCCAGTTAAACCAGCACTATTTGTTGAAGATGCTTTCATTTTTTTCTCCATTATATGGTTTTGGCTACATTATCAAAAATCAAGTGTCTCTAGGTGAATAGGTTTATTTCTGTGAATTTGATTTCATGGATCAGCGTGTCTGTTTCTGTACTAATACCATGCTCTGTAGCACAACCTGAGGTCAGGGATGGTGATTCTTTTATTGTTCAGGGTTGTGTTGGCTATTTACTAGAAATCTGCAACTGACGGGTGGAGAGGTGGGGGTTGTCTTCAGAGAGTCACAGAGACCTGGGATAAGGGAGTTATCCAAGAATCAATGGGGATGACCTTAGCTGTGACTCACAGCATTGGAGATAGAGGACTGGAAGAGGCCACCTCCTTTAGCCAGACAGGAACCCCAGTGGAGCGACAGGGACACCAACCTACCCACAAAACTTGCATCCCCAAATTTATCCTGTCTACAAGAAATGCAGGGATGGAGCAGAGACTGAGGGAATGGCCATCCAATAATTGGCCCAACTTGAGACCCATCCCATGGGCAAGCACCGATCCGTGACACTATTAAATGATATTCTATTATGCTTGCAGTCAGGAGTCTAGCAGGGCTGTCCTCTGAGAGGCTTCACTCAGCAGCTGACTCAGACAGATGCAGACACCTACAGCCAAACAGTGAATGGACCTTGGGAACTCATGGAAGAATGGAAGGAAGGATTGTGGGCCCTAAAAGGGTTAGGAACTTCATAGGAAGACCAACAGGGTCGATTAACCTGGACCTTTGGAACTCTCAGAGACTGAACCACCAACCAAAGAACATACACAGGCCGGACCTAGGCCTCCACGATCATATGGAGCAGATGTGGGTTCCCAACAACTGTACTGGTGCGGGGAGGAGGCTTTCCAAAAAGCTGTTGCCTGTAGGTAGGATATGTTCTAGTGAGGTTGCCTTGTCTGGTCTCAGTGGGAGAGGATGTGGCAAGCCTCGAAGACTTGATATGTCACGGTCGGGGTGGGGGTTGGGGAGGGGATACCCAGGGGAGCTCCCATCTGCTCAGAGGAGAAGGGGAGGTGGGATTTGGGGAAGGATTTTGGGAGGGGTGAAAGAAGTAAAAGAAAAGGAAAAAAAAATAAAGTGTTTCCCTCAGTCGTTTAAGAGAATTTCCCAGAGAAAAACATTCTATGGAGGAAGAGGCTGTACACCAATGAGGGATATTTGAAGAGGCTCCACAGGGTGAAGGTAAGTCTTGGGAAAGAAGGACAGGTGTTGAGGATGAAGGATGAACATGCACTGCCAGTTAGTACAACATGGTAAGGAAACAGAATTGAGTTCATCTCGTGGGACTATTAAACGGCCTCGAAGGCTATAGATAGCAATACCCCAGCAAACAACAGCAAATGAGCAAATAGAAACCAAGGTTGCACTACTGTGCGACTCACTCGCATCAAGGTAAACACACTGGAACCGTAACTATCAAGGGATTAACAGTGAATACCTTGCCTTGTTTAATACTTACCACAAGCCTACAGACGAGGAGACAGACCTTACTGTGTATCCCAGGCTGTACACCATTGCCTCTCACAAGGGTTCCCTCCAGAGGCAGGAGTCTGTGACACTCAGCCAGCACAGACGCATCAACGACGGACAGCCGGAGAGAAGGGAGGGAAAGCAACAAGATGGGAAGAAAAGGTGACCCACAGATGCCCAGAGAGGGCACACAGGAGAAGCAAGGTCAAGGTCACTGTTACAAGTTGTATTTTTAATTACAAACTATGTTGCATACACAGAAAATAATATACCTGGAGACTATGGACCACCACTTAGATTCAATGTGCTAATGCACAGGCCTTGTTGCAGATCTTTCTCTTAAACAGTTTCTATATCAGTTTCTGGGTATAGCTAACCTCTTCCTCACAGCCACTCGCTCACTCTCCGCACAACAGTGACCACGTTGTTAAGTTGGTGTTATCCCAAGTATTTTGCCTGGGGTGTGTGGTATCAAAGCTTGGCACAGGTGCCTTCCTCTGCCACTTTTTTACTTATTCTTTTCTCATATATTACATCCTCACCACAGTTTCTCCTCCATCCTCTCCTCCCCGTCCCTCCCTCCACCTCCTCTCTCCCCTAGATCCACTCCTCCTCCGCTTCCCTTCAGAAAAGAGCAGGCCTCCCAGGACATCAACCGAACACAGCATAACAAGTTACAGTACGACTAGGCACAGACCCTCCTACCACCGCTGGATGGGGCAACCCCAGTAGGAAAAAAGGGTCCGAAAGCAGACAAGAGAGTCAGAGACAGTCCCTGTTCCCACTGTTAGGAGTCCCATAAGAACACCAAGCTACACAACCATAGTATCTAGGTAGGGGACCTAGGTCGGACCCCTGCAGGCTTCCTGATCTATTGTTTGATACCAGGTCTCTCCTTGAACCTGGAGTTTACTGATCAGGTAGCATGGCTGGCTGGAGAGCTCTAGGAATCTGCCTGCCCAGTAGTGGCAGCACTAGACTTTTATGTGAGTACCAGGGATTGTACTCATGCAAAGACCTTGTATTTGCATGATAAGTGCTTTGCAGGCCATCTTTCCAAGTCCCTTCCATGCTTTAAAAATATGTTTGTTGCAGATACCTATATTAATATAGTTTATATACGTCTGTGTGTGTGTCTGTGTGTCTATGTGTGTGTGTGTGCGTGTGTGTGTGTGTGTGTGCACGTGTGTGTGTCTATGTGTGTATCTGTGTCTGTGTACTGAGAGACAAGTCTTGTGTATTCGAGTCTGGTGTGATCCTGAACACAGTATGTAGCAGAGGATGACCTTTAATTCTTTGTTGGTTGGAGGCAGAGGGGGCATGAGTTTAACAAAAGCTTAATGTTATGTATTAGGTAGGAAGAGAACCAAGAAAAGCCAGAACATTTTTAAAAATTTAAATAAAAGTCCATTAAAATCCCTCCATACACTCACAAGAACATTTTCTGACAGCTGCTTTACTGGGCTCCTTGTCAGGATTTTTTTCTCAGGTCTCTAAAAGCTGGACTCAATGTGATTAAAGCAGCGTTCACTATGAGGTACTTAGATAGCTATCAGAGTGGCTAGAATCAGCCTGAGGTCCCTTCCCAGTGGGGTCTGTATATGGGCAGTTAAATTATTATACTTTTGTTAGTTCTCAGGCAAACCACAATACAGTCCAAGTCTTCATGTGTTATGTTTTGTATAGAGAATGATCTACGGTTGGCTGTGGTCACCTGTTCTGTTCTCAGAAGAACATCTGTAGGGTCTCTTTGTGGCCATATGTTACTAGAAATATGAGGAGCCCCATGTTGTTACCAAGGAAACTAGAAGTCTTTCCCCCTATAAATGAAAGAAGTTAGAAATGGATTTGGAGGGAAGCTCAACTTGTTTTCTCTGTATGTATAGTCCAGGGGGTTCTAGCTAGGGAATGGCACCACCCACCTCAATGAACATAAGATAATTCCCCCACAGTCATGCCCAGAGGCAAATTTGCCATATGAGTCCAGATTTTTGTTGTTTTGTGTGGAGCGCTGCTGCCGTGCGTTAAAGATGGCGCTGGCCGAGCTGGAGCTGTGGAGTAAACAAGTCCTTATTTGGCACTGGGGGCGTGCTCATCAGTGGCCTGATTCTATGTCAATGCCTAGTAGCCTATGACTATGTGAAGCGTGGTATGGGCTCATGGGCAGTCCTATGAAGAGTATATAGTCAGACTCCTGGTGGGGCTCGGGGCCACTCTGCTGTAACTGCTGTGCAAGACATTCCTGAGTAAACTGTTGCTGGAAGGATGTGGTGTGCTGGTCCTTCTTCCCTGCTGGTCAGGGTCGTCGGCGCCGCACATCTTGGTGGCCCGCACGGGGAGAATCCCATCTTTTGGGGTCTCCTGTGGTGTTCCAGAACCAGCAGCAGTCAAGGCGATCGATCGGAAAGTGGTCGGTAAGTGGGGTCCGTCAGTAAAAAGGTCCTCGGAAGGAGGCTTCATTATTGTAGGTCCTCAGTAGGAGGCAAGCAAAAGTGAAAGTAAATGGCCGACAGAGCATGTTCGTGCGGGAGGGGTTTCCCCTTGGATTGTAACAGTTGCAGTTGTGGGGGTGGTTCTCGTAACCTTGTTGGCTTGCTTCTGCCTTAATTGTCATCGCCCAGGGCGCGAGTGCTGTCGCTAGCCATGGGAACCTCTCCGTCTTGCCCTGTAAAGACTGCTCTTCACGAGCTGCTCAGTAGCAAAGGATTAAAGTTCAAGGACAAGGTCCTGGCTCAGTTCCTCCAGGAGGTGGACTATATTGCCCTCTGGTTTGCCATGACGGGCAACCTTACGCTACCCTGCTGGGATAAGTTAGGGAAAGATTTGGACCGAGCCTGGGAGGAAGGCACCCTGCAAGATAAAAAGGGCAAAACAGGAGTGAGAGGAGTGTGGAAAGTCATTTGCAGTTGCTTGACTAGTGAGGAATGTATTCTGGCAGTCAAGATGACGGAGGAGGTCTTAGAACATATAAAGGAGATGAGGTCTGAGACTCAGTCTAACAGTTCTAGGCGTTCTAAAGTCCATGAAAAGAAAAGTTCAGGGAATCTATATCCAGATTTGAAGGAGGTCGTCAAGGTGCCTAAGTCTGAGTCTGATAGTAGTTCTGACGAGAGTGTTGGGGAGAAAGACTTAAAAGAACAAATGCAAGAGCTGTTGGCAAAAATGGAGAAACTTTCAGAGAGGAAGGAGAAGAAGACAGCGGGCAAGAAGGAGGAGGAAGTGAGAGAGGAGACGGATAGGGCATTGCCTAGTGTGCCTCGCCCGCCGCCTTATGCGGAAGTCTCCCGAGCAGAGTGTGGTTCCTTGCGGCCACAAGGGGATGCACAAGGGCAGACAGCCGAAGTGGTGGCGCCCTCTTGCACTTTCTGCCCCCAGACTTGGAGGGAGGTGGCAGCTGCCTTCCCAGTGTTCGAAGATGCCAATCAAGTACGGACCTATGAACCATTAGATTTCAAGGTCCTGAAAACTCTAGCTGAGTCTGTGCAGGCATATGGCATTAGTGCCTCATTCACTGTTGCTCAAGTGGAAAGGCTTACCTTGAGTGCAATGACGCCTTCAGATTGGATGTCTACGGTGAAAGCATGCCTCTCCATGGGGCAGTATTTGGACTGGAAATCTATATATTCTGAATTTGCTCAACAACAAGCTAGAGATAATGCAGCGCAGGGGCAGGCAGCTTGGAATTTAGGCATGCTTTTGGGGCAAGGCCAGTGGCTAAATAATCAGACAGCTAATACTCCACAAGTCTATGGCCAAATTAGTCAGCTGGCTTTGAAGGCATAGAAAGATTTGCCTAATAAAGGAGAGGTGTCAGGAAATTTAACCAAGATTGTTCAAGGAGCAACAGAGCCATTTTCAGGCAGACATTGTGATTCCCATGGCCCATCCCGAGGCATGGTGAAGTGGAAAGATATCTTGACAGGTTCCTGGAGGGGACCTGATCCCGTGCTGACATGGGCATGAGACTCTGTCTGTGTTTTCCCACAGGACCAGCAGGATCCAGTGTGGGTGCTGGAATGTCTAGTGAGGAAGGCGAAAAATGAAGAT
>JADRCD010200908.1:0-10036 GCA_019843815.1 Montemys delectorum
GGCCCTTCGTGGCCACAACACTCTTGTCAAACTTGGGGGACCAAGTAGAGTGTGACCACCTGTCCTCAATAGACCTTTTAAAAAGAGACAAACTAAAGGTGTAGAGCAGGAGGTTATTCAATGTAATCATGTTAGGAAGTGAGACAAAGGGATCCAGTGAAACTCCCAAATCTATCTTTCAGAACCTGCAGTGAGATCAAAGTTCAAATAGAGAGCCAAGGATATAGACTTCTAAGTAGTTCCATGAAGGTATTGTCCCACCCACATCAACCCATCATAGCCTGAGCTTCTACCTAGTCCAGAAAAGTGACAGTACAATTCTTAGAACTGTGTGAAATCTCTTCCCCACCTAGTTTTCTTTCTCCCAACATGAGATTCCTGGGGAAATTCCCATCTCTTTGGAGTCCATTATTTCAATAGTCAAATAGTCAGATTGAGAGACACAAAGTATCTCATTAGAATATCTTTATTTCCAATAGGTCTATTACATCACTTCTTGCTACTTGAGATGTCACAAGCTGCATTTCACCAGTGAAAACAACTAGAAATCAGCCAGCATCTCAGGGCCTGACTCCATCTCCAGTGTTTTCTTCTATAGAATGATATCTAGTTAGGAAAGTATGCTTTAAGAAGAAGGTCAATAGCAATCCATTGCTTAAGAATCTATACTAAGGGCGGTGGTGACGCACGCCTTTAATCCCAGAACTTGGGAGGCAGAGACAGGTGGATTTCTGAGTTCAAGGCCAGCCTGGTCTATAGAGTGAGTTCCAGAACAGCCAGGGCTACACAGAGAAACCCTGTCTCAGAAAAAAAAAAAAAAAGAATCTATACTAAATCACAAGAAAATTTTACAAAGCAGTGATCTTAGTAGCTTCTATTTGATTAAGTTCATAACACACCCTGCGTTTGCTCCAGTTTGTTTCCTATTGCTATGTTAAAGACCATGAACAAAAGCAACTTGGAGTGAGGAAGGGTCTCTTTGGCTTATAGTTCCATGCCACATCTATCATTGAGGAAGGAAGGGAGGTCAAGAATTTAAGCAGGAATCTGGAAGTAGGAACTGAACTGGATACCAAGCAGGAGCCTTGCCTCCCACGGCTCTCTCAGCCTGCTTTCACATATGACATGTGAAAGATGGCACCACCATCAGTGAGTTGGGCCCTCCTATGGCAATCCTTAATCAAGAAAATGCTCTGGGGATATACTTGTGGACAAATTTGATAGAGGTATTTTCTCAGTTGAGGTTCCTCTTCCCAGATAACTCTAGCTCGGGTCAAGCTGACAAAAAAACTAACCAGGACACAGTTACAAAGAAAATAGGTATGTTTGGCCTATGAAAAAAATATCTGGCCTTTTGCATTTGCGTCTGCAGCCATGAGTATGCTCAGGCTACAGAAGAGGCTCGCCTCTAGTGTCCTCCGCTGTGGGAAAAAGAAGGTCTGGTTGGACCTCAATGAGACCAACGAAATCGCCAATGCCAACTCCCGTCAGCAGATCAGGAAGCTGATCAAAGATGGTCTGATCGTCCGGAAGCCTGTGACTGTCCATTCCTGAGCTCGCTGCTGGAAAAACACCTTGGCCAGACCGAAGGGCAGGCATATGGGCATAGGGAAGAGAAAGGATATGGCCAATGCTCGGATGCCCGAGAAGGTGACCTGGATGAGAAGGATGAGGATCTTGTGCTGGCTTCTCAGGAGATACCGGGAATCTAAGAAGATTGACCGAAATATGTACCACAGCCTGTACCTGAAGGTCAAAGGGAACGTGTTCAAAAACAAGCGGATTCTCATGGAACACATCCACAAGCTGAAGGCTGACAAGGCCCGCAAGAAGCTACTGGTTGACCAGGCTGAGGCGCGCAAGTCTAAGACCAAGGAAGCACGAAAGCGCCGGGAGGAACGTCTCCAGGCCAAGAAGGAAGAGATCATCAAGACTCTGTCCAAGGAGGAAGAGACCAAGAAATAAAGCTTCCCTTGTGTCTGTACATAGTGGCCTGGCTGTGGCCTCACATGGTTCAATCATTAAAAATTTTCAAGCCCTTGGGAAAAAAAAAAAAAAGAAGAAAGAAAAAAAATATCTGAACTGATGTTTATTGTAGTAAAACATGTATATTGCTCAGCCACCATCACCAGATTTTTCCCATTATCCTATACTGAAGCTTTTTACCTTTTAAGCTTAAGCCCTCATTCTCTCATGGCCAAGCCTCTGGAAACCACCATTCTCCTTCCTGTCTGTATGAGGTAACGAATGCAGGAATCTTATAAAGGTGGAATCACAGAGTAATTGTCATTCTATGGCTGACTTACTTCAATTAGCATAATGTTGCTGAGGTTCATCCACATCAAAAAAAAAAAAAAAAGATCAAGGTAATACTCAACTGCTTGTATATATCATTCTGTTTATCATTTCACATATAGTCTCTTCACTCATTTCCATGGCAAATCAATTACTAACAGTGCTGTGCTGGATGCAGTATATACCTCTCTCTCAGAGTCTCTTCATTCTTTGGCTATAAACCCAGAGAGAGTTGCTAAAGAATGTGGTAATTCTATTTCTAATTTTTTAAAGGAGATTGCAGACTGTTTTTCATAGCAGCCATACAACCTTCCTTACATTCCACAAGTGGTGCACATGGGTTCCAAGATCTCCATGTTCCCTTGAACACTATTGTTTCTTTCTCTCCCTTGTGTAATAGGCACAACAACTTGACGTGGCATCTCTTTGTGGAACTGATGTTTCTCAGTCTCACAGTTACTGATACGAAGCACACATGTAGTTTTGAAGTAACCCCAAAATCCATTTGCTAGGTCATGAGGGATCAATTAATTTGTTTTTCAGGATGGTACTAACTCTACAGCAAAGTGGTTACATTCACAAGTATTCTGAACAAAAAAGAATTTAGAAAGTACATAAAGAACAGATTTTTGTTTTGATTTTTTTTTTAGTTTCTTTTTTGTTTAGAATAATATTAGATTCCTATAAAAGTTGTAAGGCAAGTAATAGGGTCCTTTTATATCTTCTAATTATATGCCTCTAATGTTAGCATCTTATATAACTTTGGTACATTTACCAAAGCAAAGCAATTAGCCACAGTAAAGCAGACTTTTTAGATGTCTTTGGACTTTCCAACAATGCCTTCCTCAGTTCAAAGGTTCTATGCAAAATACCATGTTACATTTCATTACCTTCTCTCTCTGCAGTCTGATAGTCTCACTCTTTCCTTGTGACTTGGACAATTCTGGAGGGTAGTTACCTGTTATTTTGTAAAGTGAGACTCAGATGTCGATTTATTGATGTCTCCTAACACTTTCCTTGGATTAGGAAGACATACCACAGAGGTAAATTGCCCTTCTCATTGCATCAAGTCAAGGTTACATGATATTCACATGGACCTTCATCGTGGTACTAACCTTCATCCACAGCAAAGGTAACATCTGCCAGATGTTTTCGTCCCAGACACTACTTTCCCTTTCACATACCATATTCATTGGAAGCAAGTCACACTAAGTCTAGCAATTCATCCTCACAGAGAAGAAAATGAAGCTTCTGCTGATGGGAGGTGTACTGAAGACCTTGTAAATGAGTGTTAAATTCACAGTAATTAAATATTTAGGATGAGATGTTTAAGGCCAAGCAAACATTCTTGTTTCAGCCACAAATTTTAGCTTTCACCTGTGACTCTTACAAGTGTTTCTGAAGTGTCTTCATCTTTCCCTTTCCTTCATGCTTTCTTAATTTACTATTTGGAATCATTCTTTAAGAAAGATCTGTCAATTATCCTTCACTTTTACTAACAGGTCATTAAGTTATATCATTACAAACTCACAGATAGTATACTTTATGGATTATAATGCTATTTTTTTTGCATTTATTTTTGTTCCCATGGTTGTAACTCTGACTACTGGTTGTTCTTTTATGTTGGCTTATATAGGTTGTTACCGTTCTGTCTTGGTGTTGACATTTTCTATTTATCCCTTACTTGTCTTACTTTCTGGTGCCATAAGATTCTTTAGGTTCACTGTGTATTTTTCTTGCCTAGATCAATCAATTAATTTTTCCTGGGTGGGGGGGTCCTACTTTGAAAAGACAACATTTAGCATTAACTTCTGTGTGTCAATGTATGCAATTCTAGATTATGCCTATGCTATAATTTACTGGGGGTTTTCTATAATTAAGCCACATGTATCTCAATACTAAGACCAATGGGCTGGATTGGGAAGGAACAGAAACCCATCAGCAACACTCTGCCTTTCTTTCTCCAGCACTCACATACTGATTGATATGGATCCAAAAGGCTATAAATTCCATGGTTCCATAGCAAAAATGTCAAGAGCTTCTCCCAGGAATCACTTGTCCTGGGGTGAGATCCCTGTTTCACTTCATCAGGAAATAAACACAGGCCTTAGAGGATGTCAGTTTCATTTTTTTTTTTTTTTTTGCAACTCTTCTTGGTTAGATCATTTCCTTTCATTGTGTTGTTAATTTTTCAATGAAATTTTAATGTTTTATCAAATTGCTGTATTAAATAATAAAACATACAGAAATGTCTTCTACTTACATATAATGGCTACATCATTCTGAAATTAAGCTGTTTATTACCTACTGCTACCTAACTCACCAGTTGTCAAACAGTTTAAAGACTACATACAGGGGTAGTTATTAACAAGAGAGCTTCACTCTCCCCTGAGCGACAACTGACAGATTAGAAAATGCCTTGTTTTGTATAAGTCCTGTAGAGAGCACTGGGTCTCAAACAGCAAGCCTCAGGAAGCTACTGAACATCCAGCAATGCTGAGTTACCACGCCCCAACCTCACCAGTGCCAAAGTGAGGCAAACTTTACCTAAAGGGATGTCTCCATCCTCATATGGCTGACTTGTTAAGTAGCAAATATTTTCCTCCAAAAGTCTTTAAGAAAAATAAGGAGTGTACACCCAGGATTGCCCCAACTGAACAGTTGAAAACATTAAGTCTTACCACTTAAATCCCCAGCATTAGTGTTTCTAGCCTGGCTAAATTCAAGTGTAGTTAAACCAGGCTTCGGGGAGAGGGAACGTGCAGGAGAGCAGTTACAACACAGGTGATCTGGAAATCAGCTAGAGCATTAAACTAAATACCTCACTGACTCCTTTCCTCTCCCTGCCCCCACAGACAGCTCTAATAATGCACCTGTTATGTCATCAGTATATAAAAGACCCTAATTGAATAAAAACTAAAAGTCAGCGGTGCTCTCTCTGTGGTCCACGTTCTATTTCATTTCTATGGAGCATTACTACCTTGCTTTCCATCCCCAGTGCTATTTAAAGGGCTTTGATGTCTGTGCACTTTACAGTTCGTGGGGAGGGCAACCTAAGAGCACAGGAGGCCATGGGAAAGCAAGGTGGGATGCACAGAGCCTACTAAGGCAGTCAGCGAGTTCTGCAGCTTCATCCTAACAGTGGGTTGTTGAAACTGAAGAGAGAAAACTCACATCAAACACTCTGTCCTCTCCGTTGAGAGCGACAGATCATGCTGGACAGTAGATTATTTGGCACTTTGTCCCATTCTATTTTAAGTGGTTCTTCCTTGGAGGCCTATTATATCCAAACCTGCGAGGATTTTATTTTTTTTATTACAAACAGGAGGTCTTGATGTAAATTGATCATTTCTTCCACCAAATATACATTCCTCTGCTGCGTTCTTAAAAAACGAAGGCTTTCCAGCAAGAAAACAGTTTATGTAGAATGAGTGTAAGGTAAAATGCAAAGCATCCATAATGTGTCCCCAATTGCTCTCTCTGAGACCACTCCTTAGCACCCTGTCACTGGAGTGAGGGCATATCTCACAGGACACATGGCTCACATCCTTGATCCCCCACAGTAACATCCTGCCGGACCCAGGATTTCAAGGAAATTTTCATAGATGGCTGACTCCCACATCCAGGTTACTTGGTGCTAACACGGTCTGGTTAAATGTCTGTAAGTTTGCCCTCAGGCTTACTGGCTTATAAGAGCTGAGAGACCAACTATACTACCAATCCACACTACTGCTCAGCAAAGCACCATAGCCCTCATATCTTCCTCATGGGAGAAGGAATGTGTGGGAAACGTTTGCCTTCTTCCCCCTCTGCTTTCCTTATTTGAGTTTTTGCTTTTCCTAATAACCATGAGTTGCTACCGTGCTCTTCCCTGGCCTGCTGTGTGGCAGTTTCACAGACAGGATCTTCTTAGAACAATAATCACTGAGGATATCAGAGCTCAAAACTGTGTCAACTCTATTCTCAAACACTCATAAGCTACACGAACCTTTCCCTCACCTATCTGCTACAAGCAATGCCTATACCACATTGGGTGCGATTGTGGTGATGTGGCACAAGCATGCAGGGAAACTGGATATATTAAAACAGCTCAATACGATGTTAACTACCACCTCTGGTCTAAATAGTCATAGATCTGAGCGGGCACCCCCTTGAAACAGGAATGTCATTTTTAAATTGGGCATATCCTTAAAAGTATGTAGTTTGGTGTACTGTGCAGAAATGAAGTTTTAAATCCAGGGTGTAGCTGACAATGAGAAAGTTCTGTGGGCTAGCTACCTCAGTGATGAAAGAGATCAGCAAGGGCTTCCCCCTGAGCCTGGGACCCAGATGAAAGCATCAGATGTGTTTGCTGCTCTCTAAGACACGAGCTCTAACACCACTCACAAAGTCTCTCTGTAGCTGAGACCTTTTGTCCCCTGCAGTCTCTTACCTTTGCTCAGCATGTTACACAAGAACACATGGAAGCTCAGAGAATTAATACTAGAACCAGAAAGTGTTAAGTCGGTAAGAACCTGTGTGGGAGATGATGTCGTGGTATGAAAAAGAGCCTGTAATGAAAAGCACAGGGGTAACAAGCATTCAAGGATTTACAAGAGTGTGCTCTCATCCAACTGACCAAACACAAGAGGACCCGGCCACCCTCTTATGACCACCAACGCTCAGTGCAGAAGCCATATTTCGCCAACTCTGAGACAGGCAGGAACCACCACAAGGGGACAGAAAAACAAATAAACTCTAAGCCCTTATCCTGTCACCCACTGAAAGCACCCTTTCAGCAGCTTTGTCATCGAACACCAGAGAGGCCAAGCCAGAACCTTTGTAGAGCAGTAACACCTTGTGACTATGCCACCCGATTAAACTAGCTGAGTTCAATGGGACTGCACAAATGACAATTAAAACAAGGGATTAATTATTACTGAGGAAATGTCGTTTCTTGTAAAAAAAAAAAAAAAAAAAAAAATCCCCCTTGACCCCCTAACCAGTCAATTCAGATATCAATTCATTTTTTTTTTTGAGCAAAACCACATTTTACTCTTAGTAGATTGAAAAACAAAATCAGTAGTTTTGGAGGTCACACAGCTGAGCAATGTAGTATTAACATCGCCTTAGACTGCCTGGGATAACACCAGACTAAAAATAGAGAAAATGGTGTTGTATCTTCCTGTCCCCTTGACTGTCTTAATTGTTCAGTCAGATTCTATTTAGTGTTACAATATGAGCATGTTGTTCACTGAAATGTTTTATCCAACACTATAATACAGAGCTGATCTGACCTAGTGTCCACTGAAGACGATATGTCTTGCATACCACACCTCTGTGTTTTCTCTAGAGTTCAAGCACTTAAAGTCCCTCAGGCTTATCTTAAGGCCCAGGTGAAACCGCAAGGCCTTCATGCAAAAGAACAAGCAACTCAGTAATTCCTAGCTGAAGTTGCCAAGTCTTATTCTGAAAACCCCAAAGTCACTGAGCTTGTACACAGCAAGGAAATCACACCCATAATGAGAGGACAATTACCAAACTTTGGCTTACCCCAGACAACCAGTAAAAGACTGCTGCCCTCTTCGTTGATCCCCTTCCCCTTCACTGCTGTGTCCCTTTGGCTCAAGGTGATCAGCCAGGTAGGGCAAAAACCCAGGTAACAGAGATTCAGTGAGATCTATTGCTACATTTTATTCCTATTCTTTTCATGGCTTAAGTTCCCATCATACAGGATGCAGTCCATCCCTCTTAGTGCTGCTCCAGTATCTCCAACCATAAAGACACAAAAGAAGAACGATAATGGAGAATCATGAAATTTAGGCAGCTTTCAATACCTCCGTATAGGATGGTAACGGTCTAATTCCTCCTTGCATGTCTGCAGTGCTTTGGCTGAGTTAACACAAAAGCAATCAACAATGCAAGAACTTCGGCTTGCTGAGACTACAACTGAAAGCTGAGATAGGAAGCCATCCATTAAAGACTGTGTGTATTTTAACTAATCAAACATGCATAAAAGAAGCAACCCTGGCAACACTGCTCAGGCAACATAGTATTTAAAGTCTTTTATTAAGTTAAAAGAGCACTGTATTGCGTCGAATTGGCACACAGAATAAAACTACACCATGAATAAATTTTAATATCCCAACTAAAAAAAGCTTCAAAATGTGCAAAATCAAAACATAGGCATATGGCTGAAAGTGGCATGTTTTAAATCACTTACACACTCACACACACTCACACACACACATATTGTAGATGCTATGTTCAAAAATAAAATAAAAACCGAGTAGTATAGAGTAGTATAATTAATAAAGTAGAACAAGTAGATTATGCTAAACTCTTTGTCTTACAAATAGAAATCCTAGATTCTCTTCCATTCTTTTGTTCCATATATAATCACCTACTGTGAAAATAAAATTATTGGTCTACTTCAAGGAATTATTATAGCATTGAGATGATAAAAATAATATTTACCACGTGGCTCACTTGGATGCTAAATGATAGATGCTAAATGCGCAGTGACTCACCTGCTCCTTCCATGCTTCGCTGGGCCCCATAATTTAGATATTTTGTGTTGTAACTTTTACAGTCTTTTGGTCTGCTATAATAATTTTATACTCTGCCGTGGAACAACAGCACCAGATCTACACAATCTGCAAAAGTCTTCAAAATTCCACATGTGTGGCTTGTCACTGGCTCTAATATTTGTTCTTCAAATTGCCCCAAATTCTTTAGCGAGAGAAAACAAATATACCATGTGTTGCAGAGCAATGAATGAAAAGAGCCTGTGAGGATACTGCTGAGCTGGCACTCAACACCTCCTATAATTCTGCACCTGAGACTACTGCAGACAGCTCTACCTTTCAGACCCCCAATCAACACATTAAATATGCATCCTTCTCAGAAGTTATTGTCTGTATACCTTATGAACCCAGATACCAAACCCGTTTTACCAGACAGGAATCTTTTCCATGTTTGCTGTGAACAGCAAAACCATCCAGCTCAATTGATCCATGGATGTACAAATCTAGTGGACACCGGGAACGGTGGGAACCCCAAGTGTGTGGACAGGGACAGTAAAATCTACTAAGCTGTGAACTTTTTCCAGAAAGTGAACTCGAGAGATTCGTAGATGTTTTCCTTTCTTTTTTTTTTTTCTTCTTCTTGTCTTTCTTCTTTTCTTGTTGACATTTGAAACATATGTTCCTCCATACCCACGGTTGCTGCCCCCACCCAGCCCCAACAGTGAATCAGTTCACTGCACAAGTTGAGGAAGAGGTATCATGTCAGTGATTTATTCTTCATCCAGATGTGATTTGCCAGGAAAGCCAAGCTCAGTGAGTGCTAAGGGTTATTTATTTTGTGGCTTACTACTGTCTGATACATAGGAAAAATAAAGTGATGCAAGTATTAAAAGTAAGAACTCCAGTGAGTCAGACATGGCATCGCACACTTATAACCCCAGCTACTTCAGATGTTGACATGGGAGTATTTCAAGTTCAAGGACAGCTTAAACAACCCAGCCAAGGCCCCCATCTCAAAGTATTGCTCCAATAGAAACAAAAAGATTGATTTAAGAAACACTTCAGAAAACCAATGATTGGTTTGCACTGTGGAAAAATATTTCAAGCAAATGTGAGAAAACTGCTTTCCAAAAGATGTACATGAACCCATGCTTATAAGTCTACTCAGTCTCATAATACCAGGTAAAGAAATTTTATTCTACTTTCCACAAATCTGTCTTTGAAATTTGTTACAA
>JADRCD010200909.1:0-11973 GCA_019843815.1 Montemys delectorum
CCATCAAAGTCCCATTTGAAAATAATAACAGACAGCAATACTGCTCAGTGGGTAAACATATTTACTTTTAAGCTTGTTGGTACCAATTTAATTCATAGAACCTAAAAGATGGAAAGCTAAAACCTACTCCCAAAGTTCTCTTTTTACCTTTGCACACACACAAATGAATGAATAAATGAATGGATGGATGAATAAGACATAAGTTTATCAGCAAGAAAAATATTAATCCTTAAAATTTAAATGGATGCACATATCATGCTGATTTCATCATTTTAATGTCTTAAAAATTATTCCAGGGCCCTACAACAATGAGACAAGAAATAACTATACCTTCACACAGTTACAGTATAATAATAAGCACAATGGCTTTCCTCCTGCACTGTGCACACCCTGCTATGGGCATTGCTGTACACATAACAAAGCCTTGAATCTTCTTAACAGTACAATCAAGTTGGAATCATATAAGGTGGTTGACACAAACAGTGTGACTCCAGAATTTTAATCTGAACTATTGTACTACACTGAGAGAGTTGGACTTTTAACATATAACTGTGAAAGAGACACACATTCATTCCGTAACAATATCCATGTTGTGGCAAGGGAGATGGCTCAGCAGTACACAGCATTTGCTACTTTTGCAAAAGATCTGGGTTTGTTTTCTAGTTCACAAACACAGTAGCCCACAACCAGAGGCAACAACAGTTTCAGGATGTCCAATGCCCTCTTTCTGCTTCTGCAGGTACTGAGCATGCTCTTGATCTACACAGACACATGCAGGCAAATCAAGTTGAAAATAATTTTTTTTGTAAAAAAGAAAAATTCTAAGTCAGAGTTAATGTTTTAAATAGAAATGTGTCCTACAATAAAATGTAGAGTAAGGCCATTAGGACAAATGCTGGGTATGTCCCAAGCCATTTCTAGACTTAATTATTTAGTATTTCTAGTAATTCTGTAACTTATCATCCAATAGACTCATCTTCATACTAAATTGGATTTAGTCTTGATACTTGTGACTAGAAATCTCAACAAATAAAGCCTGGACCTAAGTATTGGGTTGCAGTATGGAAAGTTAGTTTCAGAAGATTGTGAGTCAGGGTCTGTCAGTGATGCCCCTTCCAGTGGCATCAAACAAGCTCATGACACACATGAATGCCTTAAAGTTTACTTCAGGGACAAATATCCAGAGGCTTTCTCTGAGAAAAATGATGCTTATAACTCTTAAGACTTTAGTACTCATGTGGCAAAATTCGAAATAGAAGGTTTGAACAAGAAATTTGTTGAAATATGATATTTATAGTTTTACCAACCCCTTTAACCTAAGAATTATTGATGAAAAAGCAATGTCTAGACACAGGGATAAGTAAATAAAGTACTTCAAAGGAAGCAAAGAGGTACATCCTGTACACACAGCTCTGTCAACTGGTAAAGGCATCTTCTCAGAGTGAGGTTTTCCTTTCCATTGCTTACTATACTCATTTCTTACCTGGAGAATCATTTTCTAAGAGGATACCCATGCTTAGTCCCATCATTGTCTGCCTCAATTCAGTTTGCTTATAAGGTCAAGTACATCATTAAATATTTCCATGTGCTGCTTTGAGCAGCTGGAAAGAATTAGAGCTGTTTGTTCAGCTGATTATTAAAAAGCTGGACTCAGAATAGACAACACCAAAGTGAGGCTAATATGCCAAAAGTCCTAGAATTTCTATGAGGAGATCCCAATTTTGAGTCATCCCAAATATACCTCAGATGATAGCAGGCTCCTTTCCACTGTCAGTGACCCGGTCTGAGTCACAAGCATCTTTTGCCAGTATCACTGCACATCCTTCTAACAAGTTTATGGAAAAATGCTCTTCTTATTCTTCTATCTCCACCTGCATAGAATATCACCAAGAGTAGCAAGATGGGTCTTGTAAAAACCTTAGTTAAGCAATATCACTTTCTTCAAAACCTAGCAATATCTCTCAGTTTCACACTGAATGAAAGCCTTTTTAAAAGCCTATAAACCTCTGCATGCTACAACTCCCATGATGCTCCTTGAGTCTCAGAAGGGATGGTACAGTTACATCATTTATATCTGAGCACTCAAGAGTCATTGAGTCTTAGAATTTTGACTAAAACTTTTGCCAAAAAAAAAAATCTTATTTTTCTGTTAAACTCAAGCGTGGAAGACAGTGAAATGGCTGAAGGCACTTGCTGCTAAATCTGTGTGACCTGAGTTCAATTTCTGAAACTTGTATGATAGAAGGAGAAAACCAATTTCTGCAACTTGTTCTGGTATCTTTGTGTATACTATATCAAAGAGAGGGAGAGGGACAGAATAGATAGACAGACAGAGTAAAAGTCTGAAATGTAATAAAATACAGACTTCAACATGCAGTGTAACAATGCCTTTAGTATGTTCACTATTAGATCTGTTCCCCAGAGATCTGGCCTCTCCCACCAGCCTTTGGCTTCCTGCTTTACCTCATGTCCCTGCAGAACCTTCCTTGTTCATTTTGTATCTAAAAGGAACTGATTCTTCTGAAAGGAGCTGGTGACATAAATATTGCATTTCTCTGCCTTGCTTTACAGTAACCCTCCAAAATCTCAAAGTTTCTAGAAATATCATATCTTCTCATTAATCATTTTATTTGTTTACATTTCAAATGATAGCTCCCTTCCTGGTTACCCGTCCATAACCCTCCCATTTCTTTCCCTTCTCCCCCCTCCCCTTTGCCTCTATGAGGGTGCTCCTCTACCCACTCACCAACTCCTGCCTCACCCCTCTAGCATCCCCCTGCACTGGGGCATCAAGCTTCACTCTCCTCCCATTGATGCCAGATAAGGCCGTCCTCTGGTACATATGCTTCTAGAGTTATGGCTTCCTCCAGTATACTCTCTGGTTGTTGGTTTAGTCCCTGGCAGCTCTAGGTGGTCCAATTAGTTGATATTGTTCTTCCTATGGGGTTGCAATCCCCTTCAGCGCCTTCAGTCCTTCCCTTAGCTCTTCTATTGGAGTCACCAGGTGCAGTCTAATGGTTAGCTGTGAGTATTTGCATCTATATTGGTCAGATGCTGGTAGAACCTTTCAGGGAACAGTCATATCAGGCTCCTGTCAGCATGCATTTCTTGGCATCCACAATAATGCAGGTTTGGTGTCAGCAGTTGGGATTGATCCCTAGGTGGTGGAATCTCTGGATGGCCTTTCCTTCTGTCACTGTTCAACTTTTTGTCTCTGTCTTTCCTTTGGACAGGAACATTTCTGAGTTAAAGATTTTGAGATGGGTAGGTACCCCCATATCTCAACTGGGGGCTGTGTCTACCTATTGGAGGTAGACGCTACAGGTTGTATCTGCCCTTTGTTGGGTATTTCAGCTAAAGTCATCACCATTGGGTCCTGGGAGCCTCTCACTTCCCTGGAGTCTGGGGCTTTCTAGTGGCTACACCCAATTTTCCATCCCCCCTTGCTACATATTTCGATTCAATTTCCTGTTTTGTACTTCTCTCCTGTCCCTTCCAATACCTGCCCCTGCCCTCTTTTTCCCTCCCCTTACTCCTTCTCAGGTTCCTCCTTCCCTCTACCTCCTGTGATTCTTTAGTTCACCTGTCTATATAGGATTAAAGCATCTACGCTTTGGTCTTCCTTATTCTTAAGCCCCATATGGTTTGTGGCTTGTATCATTGTTATTCTGAGCTTTGGGGCTAATATCCACTTATCAATGAATACATACCATGTGTGTTCTTTTGTGTGTGGGTTACCTCACTCAAGATGTTGTTTTCCAGTTCCATCCATTTACCTGTGAATTTCATGAAGTCATTTTTAAAGCTGAAGTTCCAGTCAGATGAATTAGACAACAAAAGGAGATCAAAGGGATACAAATTAGAAAGGTATAAGTATCACTATTTGCCAATGATATGATAATATACATGAGTACCCCCCATTATTCCACCAGAGAACTCCTACAGCTGATAAACAACTTCAGCAAATGGCTGGGTATAAAATTAACTCAAACAAATCAGTAGCCTTCCTCTACTCAAAAGATAAAGAGCTGGGAAAGAAATTAGGAAAATGACATCCTTCACAATAGTCACACATAATATAAAATATCTTGGTGTGACTAACCAAGCAAGTGAAACATCTGTATGGTGAGAACTTCAAGGCTCTGAAAAAGAAATAGAAGAAGACCTCAGAAGACGGAAAGATCTCCCATGTTCATGGATTAGCAGGATCGACATAGTTAAAATGGACATCTTACCAAAAGCAAACTATAGATTCCATGCAATCTCCATCACATCAAAATTCCAACTCAATTCTTTAAAGAGATAGAAAGAGCAATTCTCAGATTCATCTGGAATAAAAACAAACAAACAAACAAACAAACAAACAAACCCAGGATAGTAAAAACCATTCTCAACAATAAAAGCAGTTCTGGGGAAATCACTATCCCTGACCTCAAGCTATACTACAGAGCAATAGTAATAAAAACCACATGGAATTGATACTGAGACAGGCAGGTAATCAATGGAATAGAACTGAAGACCCCTAAATAACCCACAACCCTACGGACACTTGATTTTGACAAAGAAGCCAAAACCAGCCAGCGGTAAAAAGACAACATTTGAAACAAATGCTGGTTCCACCTGTGGTCAGCATATAGAAGAATGCAAATTGATCCATTATTTTCTCCCTGTACAAAGTTCAAGTCCAAATGGATAAAGGACCTCTGCATAAAACCAGATACACTGAAGCTAATAGAAGAAGAAGTGGGAAAGAACCTCAAACACATTGGCACAATGGAAAATTTCCTGAACAGAACACCAATGGCTCATGCTCTAAGATCAACAATGGACAAATGAGACCTCATAAAATTGTAAGGCAAAGGACACTGTCAATAAGACAAAATGGCAACCCACAGATTAAGAAAAGATCTTTACCAACCCTACATGTGATAGAGGGCTAATACCCAAAATATACAAGGAACACACAAAAAGTCAGACTCCAGAGAACCAAATAATCCTAGAAATATCATACTTTTAGCCTACTAAGAAACTCTTCTGTTAAATGAAGTGAGATCTTTTACTAAATAGAACCTGAAAGCTCCAAGGGGTTAATGTCACTTTCAAATAGGTTAGATATAATCTTATTATGCCTTTCAGGTAAAGAAAGAAATGGGATTTTGTTCAGTTTGTGTTTGAATGTTTACTTTGCTTTGTGTGATTTTCTTTCATTTCTAAAAACAGTAATATGTTCACTCCAAATACCATAGGGTTTGAAAATCATTAATATTTCTAAAGTTAATCTATCTTCTCTTGATTATTTTCTAAAACTATTTCCTGATCTTTCCTTCTCTCTTTTATTCTATGTAGAACCACTATGAGTATTTTAGCCTCAGTCATGGGTGAGCTAGCTATACTTTAGCCTTCCAAAGTCTGTTTCCGTATTTCTACCCAACAATAAGATATTTGTTTTGGTGTATGTCCTGACACAAAAATGCAAAGTAATCACAGATATGTGAATCTTTGAATAAAAGTTAATTCGAGAGTCTTCGCCACACAACTTGTCATAAGTTCATTTTCTGGACTCTGTTTAGAAAATGAATCATCCATATAATGGTGCAAAAGTATCCTTAATTTTACTGTAATAGATGACACTTATTTAGCTTGGTTATGAGCTGAGCAAGTGATAAACATCCTATCATATTCTAACAGCCTCTGATTATGTTGTGTTGTTATCCCCATTTTACAGTGGAAAAACTGAAACACGGGTAGCTTTGACAGAAAAGGTAGATTCATAGAGATCTCACCAACCCCAAATCTTCATCATCACATTGGTCTTTATTAGTGGCAAGATGGAGAGAAAAGGGTACCTACCCAAAAAGTTATACTTTTTGATGTTTCTCAGGTAACATAAAATCATTTCAGGAGAGAATAAACACATTCATTTCAGGGAAAAAAATCATGAGGAATGCTGTTCTTTTTATGACACTAATTTGTATGTATGCTAATTTAACTAAGTTCATAGGGAAAATATTTATTTTTAGGTGACTTATCAAAGAATCTAGGAATAATGCATAGGAAATATTAGTTCTTTGGTTTTATTAAGTAATAACAGTAGGTAATATATTTCAGGGTTTAGTAATGTGTGTTTATTGCTGAAAAAGACTTTCTTTATTAATACACGGGGTATGTAATGTCCCTCTATCTCTTATATCAATTACTTTAGGTGAGGAAATTACGATATATTTAGAATTTTCCCAAGATAGCAAGTGTTAGAGTTGGACATTAAAACCAACACTCTTTTACCGAAATACTCCTAAACATTGCAAACACTGTTGGTGTTCTTCTGAACTATGATGTGACTTTGATATGTACTCCGATCCTTACCCAAGGTCACATCTTAGACAAAACAACTGTAGTTCAGTTCTTATAACATACTATTAGTTACTTATTATGCCTCTTATTCATGATGGCCTGGCTGATTGGGCATTACATTCATTACAAATTCAGGCTACTGGGCCACTGGGCCACTTGGCCAGCTCCAGTTCATCCTCTACTTGTGTTTAGCTTAGCCCATGCTCAAATTAAAACCTATAAGTACTACCCTTTTCCTCAGGATTCTTACTAAAAACTCAACAAAATACATCATGTTGAATTTTAATAGTAAATATTTTATGAATAAATATTACCTTTTACAAGCTCTTGAAAATAGAAAATACATTTTATTAATTACCATGACAAAAAGTTTAGCATTTAATTGTTCATAAAAAAAAAACCTTTGCATGAATAAATTCACTCAAGCATTTTTTTTACCTATTACCAATAGTTTAATTACCTCTCTTACTTGCTTATGTGCAGATAGCAAAACTCCTAATAAAGGCAGAGAATGTTGAGTCATTACAGCAACATAAACAGAAAAAAAAAAAACCAATAGGGTGGGATCATTCAGTCAGCTGCCTTCATTCCTCTAATTGCATATAGTAGCTCTGTTCCTGTGAGTAGTGACTTGTTTGTGCGGACTTTGTCTTAAATGACAAAGTGGAGTATTTGAGGCCAATGAAATCAAAAGAGGGACTATTTCAAAGAGAAACAGAGGAATCCTGGGAGCAGATGGGAGGATTAGGGAAAAAAGAAGTGGCACTATGGCAGTAGCTGCACCTGTCAAAATTTGGCTCAAAACTGTGTTCCCAGTTGATCTGATTCTAGAGTTAACAGGAGGACCCATGAAATACTGATCCTGACACTTTAAAATTGTGGATTTTATGGTTTGCTGCTGCTTCTGCTGGGCTGCCTGTTCCATTCAGCTATGCTGAATCTACATACCTGGAAATGGCATCTCTTGTCAGAGAAAGTACAATGCCTACAAAGGCCAATTTATCTCAAGGAGACCCAAGACTGACAGTGAGCAGACACAGCATTATAAGCTTTGGAATATAGTAGAGGAGTATAATGGAGAAAGAATATTGAGCAGCCAAGTAATCAGTGAAACTGACAAATGATTAAAAATGCTGCTTATGTATGAACCTTGAACAGTAAAATTTAGGTCAAATGGGCTCTGTAGTGCAATATGAGGTTTGAGCTTCTATTAAAAATTAGTATTTAAACACCAGGGTTCCCATCTTAGTGGAGTCTTGTGATAAAGACTCTATGTATCTAAGAGAAAAGGAAGAAACTGGGATGGTCTAAACACGGCCTAATAGTCTTAGACCCCAGTTATGTCCATGGCAACCTCCAGTTTCCACTATCTCCATATTCTGCTACCATGTGATTTACATAGAGTTCTGAAGACTTTGTATCAAGATTCTCTAGTAGTCATTTACTTGCCAACCCATTTCTCACCAATTTAGTGAACTAAACCCCCCTAAAAGGGAAGAAAGTATTGGGTCAAATATTTCCTTGCAGCTTTAAATTATCCTATGATTTGACAAGAAAAGAAGAAGTGATAATAAATGAATGCCAAACTCCCCAAGGTTGCTGGGACCCTTAAAGTCAACTTTGCCAAATACTGATCCATGTAGACTTCTATTTTCATGACTATACAGTCAGGTGTAATGAATGGCCCTATGGAGTCTCCAAACTTTTACAATATGAAAAAAACCTTCATTCACAAAGCTGTATCTCAAAGGACTACCCTTTCTTTGAAAAGATGTGGATGAATTCGAAACAGTCTTACTTAAACATTCATCCCTTGAAAAGGGACTGGCCCCTAACAGGCCTAGAAAGAGAATTGCTGTGACTTTGGGAAGGAAAAATGAGTTCTGCCTCTCCTCAACTGAAAACGCAAGCAATACTTTAAAATGCTTCTTAGCTGGGTGTGTATCTCACTGATAGACTATGTGCTTAGAATGTTTGGAAGTAACTGGATTCTCCAGCATGTAGACAAGCATACATATACACAATGCTTATACATACTACATATCACATATCACACTCACATACATCACACTCACATATATCACCGCCACACAGACACACACCAAATACAATGTATCACAATGCATACATAACACCTCTACATCCCACGATGATTTTAAATGCTTTTAGTACAGAGTTGGTAGAAAAACTGGACAGAGAATAAGAGAACGTAAATGCTCAGCCCTAGACGGAGCAGGAGTATCACAACCCCTCCTCAAGAATCACTGTGGAAGGAGTGTCTGAAAGAATGTAAGAGCTAGAAACAGTAGTGAGTACAAGAAAATGGTGTTTCCTGGACATAGCAGGGCAACTACGCATATGAACTCACAGTGGTTGTGGCAGCATTACGATACCTGTGCAAGACCAGCCTAGACAAGATTAAAGCATCAAGAAGAATTTCAGACACAAATTCCTTTCAATTCCAATTCTAGTGGCAACTGCAAGATACTGAGAGAGTTTTCTATATGTGTTGACTCTGGAAAACTGATCATGCTTCAGTAAAAAAAACCACACATCCAAGAGTATTTGGCAACCCAGATGGTCTTCATGGGAAAAGAAAAAGAACAAAGATTAGGTGAGTAGGAGAGTGGTGGTAGCTCTGGGAAGAGTTCAGAGAGGGATGGTGAACAGTCTCAAAGCACTCAGAGGGAAAAAAGAAATAAATTACTTGTATTGAATTAAAAAAAAACAATAAGGCAAACAATAAGCAAATTCTTCCTAGGGGTCTTATTTTTTTTTTCAAAATAAAATGATAGATGTTTAAAACAATTTGTGGAGATATGTTTTAAATACATTGGCTACTGACTACAGACCTTGGCTTTATATGAACATAATGGGATACAAAAAGAAAGACAAGTACAAGGTTACCTGGGTTCATTCTGCTTGTTAGAATTAGGCCATTTAACAAGCAAGTCTCAGCAACTTTCAGACTTAGATGGATTTAAAGCTTTAAATTCCCTCAGATGAGATAAGTACAGAAAACAATGCATTAGGAAGAAGCTGAGATCTTGCAAAATGTACTGACAACCCTACAGTGAACTTGGGGTGTGGGGAAAAAGTGCTAATAAGCAGAAATATCTGAAATGTTTTAGCTCATGCCCTTCCAATATCCCCCTTCTTTCTAGCCTCCTTTGGCAAAAATTTCCAAGTTTAGATTTAGAAAAATCGTTTTTCTTTCTGTCTATTGTAGTAATTCTCTACAGTATATATGACTTGGTTCTGAAAACAGAACACGATGAGCAGTGCCTATTAGTTCATAAGTAACTCAGCTTTGCCAGGTAATTTACTGATAGTGTGAACAATGAATGGTCAAATGAAGTAAATAAAATGTTAGACCCTAATTTTCAAAGGTAAGATTGTATTAAAGAACATGTAAATATAATCTTCATTGCTGACAAGAAAAGTTTTATTTTTTTCGTGATTCAGGACTTGACTCTGGTGTTCAGGAAACCTTTCTAGATCATGAGATTGGACAGAAGTGTCAGATCTTTACCAGATAGTACCAGGAACTGGCAACAACTATCCTTCATGAAATGGTACTGCTTGATTTCTCTCATGAGTACTTACTAGAAGGTACATACAATGTTGCTTCTGTCAACACATCCACATATTGCACAGACTGGGCATGCATAAACAAATAGCATATTATTAGTGAATACTGTTGAGCACTTGAGACGATGAGGCAGGAGATTGTTATGGGTTTTAAGCAAGACTGGGCTACAAAATGTTTGAGGTCAACCTGGGCTAGAAAGTGAAACTCTGTTTCTGAAAACATTATATATCCTCCAATTATATGGACATTAGTTGAAACCAATAAGGTTTTATGGAAATTGCATGATGCCCCATGCATGTATACATCCCTTCACTTAAATGTCACCACAAATAGTGACTTAAGGAAAGAAGAGACAATAATCAACCCATTCTTAAAATAAAGGAAAATGTCCAATGATACAGATATAAGTAAGAAAATTGCCCTTAGGAAGGCTTTACTTCAGTTTCAAATAAAGCTTCAAGTGATGCCACTGATGTGTAATGCAGATGGTTCCTGCCAGGTAAGTATTTGAAAAAAGCAAACAGTAGGTTTTTGTCGTTCACCTTCAGTTTTAAATACAGATACCCTCTAAGTGCTGAGCTTTTCATATACTTCTTCTCGCTTGTCTAGATTATCTCATCTCCACAAAACCTTCTCAAACATTTAATTTAATAATGTAATATGATGTAATGCGATGTCTTCAAACAATGGAGGCATGTATGTGAGGACAGAATACAATAAAGTGGCCCTTGTAGCTACTTCAGCCTAGATTTCTTATAGCTGAAGTATATATAATATGCAATAAATATAATTTATTGGTCTTCTTGTTTCTCAAACTTTGTGAGATACAGGCACATAACAAGTTTATAAAATTATACTTTTTCTTATTAAGAAAATTTGGTACGAAAATGAATGTCTTTCTGTGATCTGAATTCCCCCCCTCCTTTTTTTTTTTTTTAAACAAATAGGTCACGAAAGCTGTGTTGTGAGAACATCATTTTTCCTGATCCATTCTGAACACTTACAATTGAATTTAAGTTAAAATAAATGAAGTGACTCATTCCTGTAGGGAGACAAAAGCATCAGATTCAGACTCAAGGAGAAAAGTTATAACTTCCAGGTCAAAAGTGGAAAAAGCAAAAAACCATGAGTCTACCAGCTACACATAACTTTCCTGCTCCAGCCTACCAACATGCCTTCTTCAGAGCTTGGAATATGATCATATATGCATCACTGTTAGAAACTAGTGTTTTTATTTACCACTAAAAAAGTTGTGCAAATCCCAATGCAAAAATTCTTATTCTAAGAGGAACTTGCTCATGCATGGCCTCAACAGACCTTTGTTCTTGGTCATGATTTTAAGAATCTACCCCCAATCTCTACCATATTCAGGTAGCTACAAGGTCATAACTTCACAGTCTCTGCTAAGGGTGCCTGAACTTCTGGGAGACAATCTAATGATCTCTGTGAAAGATTCATGGTAAGTCTGGAGAAATCAAAACATCATTTTGATGGTCTTCTGAGAACCTCAAGGTCCTAGGATAAAGAAGATATATCCAAAATTGGAATATGACCTCTGCTCTCAAACAAAACCTGGTAAGCAAAGCATGATTTTACTCCAAGGACATTAAAGAAGGTGGTCTGTGTGAAATCTTCAGTGCCACACAGAGGATCCATATAGACACAGACACCAAGGACAGGTACAAGTGTCTCCATATTCTTAATCCTCAAATTTTTGGTTGTATATTGAAGCTCATAGTACTTGCCTTGTGAATAAAATAGGAAACATGTTGGTTATTCTAGAGAGATGGCTCAGTGTATTAGAGTACATGGCATCCAAGCATGTGGGCATGACGCCCTAGGACCAGGTAAAAACCCAGGCACAGTTCTGTGTGCTCATGACTGAGTACTGAGAACCAAAAATAGCTTTCTGAGAGTGTGCTGACAAGCCACCCTAGCAGAAACACCTTTTAATAAGGGTATGTTTCCTAGCAGAAACAATGTGGTTTTTTTGGGTTCAATGAAAGGCTTTGTCTCCCCAGAAAAGGGCC
>JADRCD010200911.1:0-25698 GCA_019843815.1 Montemys delectorum
TTTTTTTTTTCCCTGTAAAATGAGATGGAATGGAATGGGCTTCCTTAGTCCATAGATTTTTCTCACCAAGAAAGCAAAGATCTTGTAGCCAAGCACACTGGCACACATCTGTCATTCCAACACTTGGGAGGCAAGGGCAGGACGACAGAGTTTGAGACCAGCCTGGACTTCATGGTGAAAACCCATCTCAAAAAAAAAAAAAGACAAGGAGAAGGAGAAGGAGGAAGAGGAAAATAATGGGGGAAAATAAGTGAAAAGAGGCTAGCAAGCTAAATCATATTCCTCAGAAAGTTTCCCCCAAGGCAGACTGAGCCAATGCCTGTGGAAGGCAGAGCTGGGTAGAGATCTGTTCAGAGCCTGAGTTCCATCGCCAGCTGTGCAAAAAGTTTAAATAAGTGAAAATAGTTCCAAAACTACTTCCCCTTCCTGTACAATAGGTTGTTTCTGGGATTTTTTTTTAAAAAAGGATAAATATAAAATAAATGTATAGTTCCAATTTTTTTCAAAAAAGAGCTTTGTGAAACAGTTTATCATAAGCAAATTTTGATTTTATCAAAACAGTAAACTACTTTCAATAGAAAAAAAAGGAATGTATTTATGATGATGAAATAATAACAGGAATGGAAGTGGAAATGTAATTTAAATGCAGTACAAACAGAACTATATAATCCCACTGAAGTTCAGGATGCAGTTCAGGATACAAACCTGGAAGAGACACCAAAATGCTGACACAGGGGTCTGGAATTTATTGATACTTTTGCCCCCTCTCTTCTGGGTTTCCAATAGGGTGATGATGATTTTTCTGAAGCTAAATGTTGTCCTTTATCCTAATAATTCACTCACTTCCTAGCAGAAAGATACTGTTTCATATCCTGCAGAGCTGTTTGTGATGATCACAAACAATGATTTTATTCAGCTCATCATTTATGGAGAGCCATGTGCTCGCCTCCAGAAGGAAACAAAATAAATGAGAAGGGGTCCTGCCCTCATTATGGCCTGTGACAATAACAATGGCAGAGGGCTCCCATTGTAAGTCCCTGTGAATATTTAGAGTGACTGTACCAGGGTTTCTACCAGGATAACAGGGGTAGAGGACAAGGGAAGGGCAAGTGAGAGAGAGATTTGCTGAAGGCCTGGCTAGGTAAACCTGACATCCATAGGGTCAGCCTGCAAGTTGGCAACTGGAGACAGGAGCCCATCCTGCCATCCATAGAGGACTTGCTCCTTCCTCGGAAAAACTCTCATTCTCTTTTTAAAGCCTTTTTGTTACAGTTTGGATGCAAAATACCCCTCCAACAATTTATAAATGGAAGGCCTGCCCCTCAGCCTTGACACTATTCAGGTGAGGGAAGTTGTATTTGTTAGCTTTCTGTTCCTGTAACAGAATACCAAGACCAAGACAACTACTAACCAAGGAGTTATAGAAAAGGGAGTTTATTCTCAGCTTAAGGTTCCAGAAGGCTAAGAGTCTATCGTGGAAAGAAAGCACAGAGCCAAGCAGGAGGCATAGCAACGAGAGCAGGAAGCTAAGAGCTCACATCTCAACCAGGGGTGACAAGCAGAAAGAACTGAAAAGTTTGTCTACAGGTTTTAACTTCCAAAACCCACCCCCAGTGACAGAACTCCTCCAGCAAGGCCATGCCACCTAAGCCTCCCCAGACAGCACCACAAACTGGGACCACATGTTCAAATGTCTGAGCAGGTAGGAGACATTTTTTTCCAGGTTATAACATCTTATTTATTCACAAATAGTAACTAGCGAAATGGGATCGCATCCGTTTACACACACACACTTCACTGACTTCCGGTCTGGCCCGGTTTCATAGCCTGGCTTGATGGCGGCGCATCAGATAAGGTTCAAGCCATGTCCTTCTGCTTTGGGGTCCACGATGCGGGCTCGCCTCGTTCAGCGGTGGGCGTCCCGGACCGAGGACTCGATCACTCAGCATCTCCGTGGAAGCAAGTGAGTTGCAATGGTCAGACCAGGGGTGGGAGACATTCTTATTCAAACAGCACAGAAGTGGAGTTGGGAGAAGTGGTCACTGAAGACACGCCCTTGAAAAGGAGTATCAAGCTATCAGGATCACAGCCCCACCTTTTCCCTGGCCGTGAGATAACCAGCTTTGCTTGGCTCGTTGCCTTCTGCCTCACCATAGGCTCAGAAACAAGTTAGCCCAGTAGCCATGCACTGAAAACTCTGACGCCATGAGCCAAACATAAATTTTTGTTGCTTGAGGCTCTTTTTCTTGGGAATTTTGTGTAAATGAAGTAAAACTAACCAATACCTTTCAACTGAATGGGTGATTGCCCCCCCACACAAAAAATTATCTATTCTCAATCTGTTGGTTGAGTTCCCTTTAGAGGTTGAATGACCATTTCACAGGGGTCACCTAAGACTACCGGAAAACACAGATATTTACACTACGATTCATAACAGTAGCAAAATTATAGTTATGAAGTAGAAATGAAAATGATTTTATGGTTGGACTTGTCACAACCTGAGGAATTGTATTAAAGATTAGGAAAATTAAGAACCTCTGAGCTAGAATGATCTACCTTACTTAAAGCCAATTGGTTACTCACATTAATCGTATCCTCCTAAGCTTGAGTTTGATTGGATCACTGAGGCTGTCTGTCCCTTTGCTGGGAGACACATCAAATAGATCCTCACAGTACTCAACATATCACGTCATTATTTTCTCCTGTTTCCTGGTTTAGCTAAAGTCCAAAATGGTAGCATAAACCTCTAAGCCTAGAATTCAGGAGGCTGAGGTAAGAGTATGGTGAATTGGAGACCAGCCAGGGCTACATAGCAAGATTGTTAACTCAAAAGGTCAGAAAGCATCCATAAAAGTCCTGGTGCCTTCCCACATCGCAGACCCCGCTGAATGCGCTCCTCTCAGGAAACAGGGCATGCTTATTCACTCTCCCTTCCTGGGGTCAGCCTGACAGGATGCTCTACCATTAAAAACCAAGCTGCAGCAAAAAGAGCACCTCTGTGTATAGAGAAGACCTTAAATGAGGGAAGTATTTTTTTTTATTTGAGCAGGCTTTTTGCTTTAATCCTGGTTCTAGAAAGATAGAATCCATAATAAAGAGATGCTGCAAAAAGGTGCTGGTGGAGACAAACTGTGCACCCTATTGGCTGTAACAGCAAATGCAGAGGGAAAGTGTAGAGAGAGGCCTTGGTTTTTACACTATGGGTTCCAAATACCTTGTGATTGATGACCTATGTCAACCCTTGATTTTGTGGATCAGTCTCTTATTTTGAAGTTATTTTACCTACAGCCCCTCCTAGTTAACAGAACAGAGTTCATTTGTGCCACATAGGCAGTTGTTCAGCAGTGTTCTTAACCAAGGCCATCTTATTCCCAGGAGAATTCAGCCACTGTCTAGAAGACACATTTGGCCATCACAACTGGAGCCATGGTGAGGATGGAGGCCAGAGGTGACACCAAACGCTCTCCAGTGCACAGGACAGGTCCCTGCCTCCTAAAATGTCAGTAGCTCTGATCCTGAGACACTCTAGTGTAGATCATGCTACTGTGACATCTGTCACAAGTGTCAACCTACGTCCTTAAAATCTAGATCTGTGAAGGAGGCAGTAGCAGAAAGGGGTGGAGATAAAGTGAGCATCGTGGGGTTGTTAGCTATTTCTCGTTGGTTCTTTACCTGAGCAGAGTCAATAGGATACAGACACAGATATCCAAAACTATGAAGAGAGATTTACTACAAGGAACAAGCTAAAACTCATGGAAGTTGATAAATCCAAAATCTGCAGAGCCGTGGTCCCAGATCAAGGCTAAGGCCGGAAGCCTTAGAGCCAGGAAGGGTCTGAGTCCTGCTCCAGAGATCAACAGTCAGGAAAATTTGCTTATACCTCAGGTCAGCCTTTTATTATCAATTTTAAATAAAGGAAGCCATTAGAAAAGACAACTATGGGAGCCTGTGAGCCAGGCTAGCTTTTATTCTACCATACTCAGTCTGTAGATCTAAATGTTCATTTCATCCAAAATATTCTCTCAGAAATACTCAGAGTAATACTTGACCAAATATCCGGGCACATCTTGGAACAGTCAAGTTGAACATAAAATTAAGCATCACACCTCTGAGGACAGTTGGAAATGCCAGAAAGATCAGGAGTTAATATTTAACCTGGGAATGGTGGCAAATGCCTGTAATCCCAGCAGCTGAGAGACAGAGCTCAAGGCCTGCCTGAGCTACACAGCAAGTGGCTCAGGTCAGCCAAGACTGTATAGTATGACCCTGCCTTGATTCTTCTAAATGTTTAATAAATAAGGGATTGATAGACTGACACTCACTAACATATTATCAGTTGCTATTTTTATCATAGAAGGTCAATTACTGATACAGGAAGGTTTCTGGCCAAGGCTCTGGAATCATATGCATGAATTCTTTCAGAACCTTGAACTGTAACACACCTCACACCAGAATTCAGAACCACTTGGAGATCTCGGTCCTTCCAGAACCATAAAGCCTAGCCAACAGTTGGATTCCACTTCATGACCATTACAACCAAAGACCCTAGAACTGAAAACTTAGGTCTGGGTGTGGAGCTTGTGCTATAACATTTGCCTAGCACACATGTGCCCATGGGTTTGAGTTTTATCACTGGGGGGAAAATATCAATTTGTGAAATTCACAATCCCAAATTAATATATCATCTAGGGAAAATATGGAAATTATCTAGATTTGTCTGGAATTATTATTGTTGTTGTTATTGTTGTTGTTGTTATTGTTGTTGTTGGTATTATTATTATTATTATTATTATTATTATTATTATTAGGTTTCTTCAAGACAGGATTTCTCTGAATAGCCCTGGCTGTCCTGGAGCTTACTCTGTAGACCAGGCTGGCCTCAAATTCAGAAACCTACCTGCCTCTGTCTCCCAAGTGCTGGGATTAAAGGCATGCACCACCACTGCCCAGCTTGCCTAAAATTATTAAAGAAACCTTAATTTTATTTAGACACTTAAAATACTAAGCAATTAAATGGCTCATTTTCTCGTTTCCCATCTGAAAACTCCCCTATCACATTCCGACTGGTTTTCTTATTGTCACTATCAAATGGAACTCCAGAGTGAGGGCTTGGTCCTGGGCTTACATCAGGATTATATGTAGACTGACATAATGCAGTTGCTTGGGATTGTAGACTTATTGCTGGAATTTCCTTCCCTTTTCCTTAAAAATGCTAATCCAGCTGTTCCATTTAGAGCTAAGGACTTCACAGTCTCTAATATTCTCTGTTGTGAATCTCCATCTGCTACAAAAACAGCTTTTCTGAAGAGTACTAGTCTATAAGAATAAAGATAAGTATTTAGAGGTCAGTTTGATATCATGCCTGATTAGAAAATAATAGTAGATACTTCTCTAGGGCCTATTACCTGCCTACCCATGAGTTCTTGACCTAGTTAACAGTACCAGGCATGAGCTCTGTATTCTGGGGCAGACCTTAAGTCCAATCAAAGAGTCGTTGATTACACCCTCTCCTTTCCTCCCAGTGAAAGATAACTACTCATTTCTGTAACTATTTCCTCCCAAGGTGCAGGGATTATTTCAGAAAAGAAGGACAAAAAAAAAAAAAAAAAAAGTAAGATCCAGAATTTGCAGAAGACTTCTGCAAATCAGTGTGTCCCAGATATAATAGCGCCATTGTACACAAACTCACCCTGCTATGGTTGACTGCACAAGACCTGCGTACAATCAAGCCAGCAAAAATTCCAGCATGAATGGGGAAGGTCTCATGATGTCCTGTCCATATATGATGAGCTATTGGAAGGGGAAATCAATTTTCTCTAGGGAGGTAGCCCCTAGTAGGTTGTCCATGCTCCAGTGAATGACCTTACACCCATAAACATACAGGCAGCACTAAATGGGGTCAGTGGGTCAATAAAAAAGCGCAGCAAGTTAGGACAAGGTGGTGGAGAGTACCAGAAGAGTTGGAAGGGAGGGAGTGGAGGCTGGATGCGATCTAAACACGTATGAAATTCTCAAACAAGAAATTAAGATGGAGAATGCTGACCCAGGATTTTACTCAAACTGTTGGCTTGCTTGATCTCCCAGCCTGGACTTTGACAGTGCCAAGGTAAACAGTAAAATGTAACAGTACTGGACATGTAAAGTGTCATTAATAAACAAAATCTAAGGCTACAATTTCAGAGGTAATGTCTTCATAACTATTTTTTCTGATCTGATATGAAATAACGATTTGGATCAGACAGTCTTACTAAGGTTATTATCCAAATTAGTCACTGAGCAAAAACATGTAGTATTCATTTCAACTTGATCAATGTCTAGGAGAAAATTTTTAGAACTTGGATTATACATTTACAATCTATTTCTCTGCTAATGATACTTTAACATTCCTAAATGCTACTTCATTAGAGCTTAGCTTTCTGATATTAATGACATTTTTGTCATTATAGACTTTGTATACATGTGTACAGATTATTTATACACGCGAGTGTGTGTGTGTGTGTGTGTGTGTGTGTGTGTGTGTAGCATATGTGATGTGTGACCTGCCATAAACTCTATAGAAGTACAGACTATTTACAGGATATGAGCTTTGATTTTGAAGCTGTTCCTGTTCTATTCTAGAGACCTAGACCAGTACAAGCTTTAAGAATAGCTATTGTAAGAGCACCTGCAAAATATATTAAAATTCTTAGACAGAAGAAACCACTAATAATCCTAGCATTTGAGACCCTGAGGCACAAGTAATACCAGGAGTTCAAGATTATCCTGGGACAGATTATGAGACTGTCTCAACTCACCACTATGCAAAAAAGAAAGAAAGAAACTGAATAGACACAAACACAGTGCATTTCAAAAGCTACAAGGGGTTAATACGGGTGGAATTGTTTCTTGTTTAGTTTTTCAAAGTCAGTTACCAAATGCCAGTTACCACAAGCAACTTCCCATATCTAGCTGGCAAGTAAACGTGCTGCTACTCCTGAACCATTTGCCCATGGGCACGAAATTTCTAAATATTCACTGAGCTCCACCTGTAATCTTTATTTAAAATTGACATTCTAGGGCTAGAGAAAAGGCTCCCTGGTCACACTGGTTACTCTTGCAGAAGACCCAGATTCAGTTTCCAGCACCCACATGGTAGTTAACAAGCATCTGTAACTCCAGTTCCAAGGGATCCAACACCCTCTCCTGGTCTCTGTGGGTACCAGGCACACACATGGTGTGCAGACATATATGCAAGCAAAATATTCATACACATAAAATAAAAAATAAACAAGAATCTTGAAAAACTTAAAATATACATTTCCCAGTGCAGTGGAGTGACCACAGCTCACAGTAACTTGCATAATTTATAAAGAACTAGAGAAAGTTCCTAACACTTTCTCTAATTGACACTGTAGCAATGTCTAATTAACATTAATCAAATTTAAATTAATACTGCATGTCTTTGCAGGGTGATTAACTTGACAAAACAGCATTTGTAAGACTTTATTTGATCCAAAACTTAATTTTAAGTCCGACCAGAGAGAATAGTAATGGACACATTGTCTTTGGAAAGTAGCCTTATATTTTTGCTAATGATGCTTGAGGTGATGTTTATACAAATTATGCTGTTCACTGTCCAACCAGGCTTTATCTTCTCTTCTTTTTTTTTTATTGATTTGTTTCTTGCTATATTTATTAGCTTTTTTTTTTTTCAGTTTTTCCCCCTTCCCTTTCTCCCTCTTGCTCTGACCCTGCTCTCTCTGGGTTCTGCTCACTCCAGCCCCCCATTCACTCCAGCCCTATCTTCTCTTCTTAACCTAGGGATCTGCACATTTGACTGAACTTGAGTTATTTGGTAACCAGATCCCATTCTCAAAGACACTGTGTAGACTGGTGCAGGGCCAACCTACCTTCCCACTGGTTTAAGTTACTGTAGGTGGCTTCCTATCCACTCAGCTACTTCACCACCACCTTTGGAACACACAGCCAGAACTCCAACTGCAAAGGACAATGAGGTCATATAGATTAAGAACTTTGATGCTAAGCAGAGGGAAGTCCTAGACTAAAGCATCCTCATCCTGGACATAGTCCCAGAGAAACTCTGGGAAACCCTTATGCCCTGTAGTGGTTTGAATAAAAATGGCCACATAGGCCCATAAGGACTGGTGCTAGTAGGAGAAGTGGCCTTGTTGGAGTAGGTGTGGTCTTACTGAAGTGGGTACGGCTTTGTTGCAGATGTGTTGCTAGGGGGTGGGCTTTGAGGTTTCAGAAGCTCAAGCCCAGCCAATGTGTCACTGTCACTTCCTGCTGCCCCCAGATTCAGATGTAGAATTCATAGCTACCTCTCTAGCACTGTGTCTGCCTATGTCCTGTCTGTCATAGTTATAATACAAACTGAATATAAGAAAGAGCTTTCAGTCACAGAACATGTGACTTTCCCACTAAGAAAAGTCTGGCTCACTAATGAGAAATGCTTTGCTTTAGTAAGTCAACATTGCATAAATAGTAAATAAGTTGATAGGTTCTAAATATTAAATAAATGTACTTGTTACTTTTCTTCTGATGTGACAAATGTCTTTAAGGAAGAGTTTATTTGTGCTCACTGTTAAGAAATAAATAGTCCACCATGGTAGGGAAGACTTGGTGACAGAAGCATGAGGTGCTGGTCACACTGTAGCTATATTCCTGAGTCAGAAAGTGGACGCAAAGTAGGAGTGAGCAGTAGGAAACCCACACATGATTCTCTAGAGAACATCTCACACTCAAAGCACAACATTCCACCCCTAGTTACCATAGGTCCACAGCCACCTTATACTGTAAACTATACTCAAACCAATTTCAAAAATTCCCACTTTTTTTTTCCAGTTTCAACACTGTTAAAAAGTTCAAAGTCGTCCCAACATCTGTCCCAACACAGGGAGTAACTGGGACCAGTGGGACCAGGCACACAGGAACACAGGCAAGCACAGTGGCTCAGGGGGTTCCTTCCAGTCTCTCTGGGCTGGTGTCCTAAGCAGACCTTGGGCACAAGCTCCACAGCCGGTCCACTCAGAGGAAGCTCGAATCCCAGGTGCTCTAAAAAGCCCAGGATCACAGGATCCCAGAATCACAGGATCACAGAGACAGCTTGACTCTGAGGAGTTCTGACACAACCAGGATCACAGGAAGGACAGGCTCCCATCATATTTAGCAAGGTCAGGTAGCACTAGAGATAACCAGATGGTGGGGAGCAAGCATAAGAAAATAAACAACACAAACCAAGGTTACTTGGCATCATCAGAATCCAATTCTCCCAACATAGCAAGTCCTGGACATACCATCACACCAGAAACGCAAGATTCAGATATAAAATCACTTCCCATGGTGATGATACAGGACTTTAAGAAAGACATAAATAGCACCCTCAAAGAAATACAGGAGAACACAGGTAAACAGCTAGAAGCCCTTCAAGAGGAAACACAAAACATCCCTTAAAGAATTACAGGAAAACACAATCAAACAGGTGAAGGAAATGAGCAAAACCATCCAGAATCTAAAAATGGAAATAGAAACAATAAAGAAAACAGAAAGAGAGACAACCCTGGCCATACAAAACCTAGGAAAGAAATCAGGAGTCATAGATGCAAACATCACCAACAGAATACAAGAGGTAGAAGAGAGAATCTCAGGGGCAGAAGACACCATAGAAAACATTGACACAACAGTCAAAGAAAATGCAAAAAGCAAAAAGCTCCTAACCCAAAACATCCAGGAAATCCAGGATGCAAAGAGAAGACCAAACCTAAGGATAATAGGTATAGAAGAGAGTGAAGATTCCCAATGTAATGGGCCAGCAAATATCTTCAACAAAATTATAGAAGAAAATTTCCCTAACCTAAAGAAAGAGATGCCCATGAACATACAAGAAGCCTACAGAACTCCAAATAGACTGGACCAGAAAAGAAATTCCTCCTGTCACATAATAATCAAAACACCAAATGCACTAAACAAAGAAAAAATTTTAAAAGCAGTAAGGGAAAATGGTGAAGTAACATATAAAGGCAGGCCTATCAGAATTACACCAGACTTCTCACCAGAGACTATGAAAGCTAGAAGATCCTAGGTAGGTGTCATACAGACCCTACAAGAACACAAATGCCAGTCCAGGCTACTATACCCAGCAAAACTCTCAATTACCACAGATGGAGAAAACAAGTTATTCCATGACAAAACAAAATTTACACAATATCTTTCCACAAATCCAGCCCTACAAAGGATAATAGATGGAAAACATCAACATAAGGAGCAAAACTATGCCCTAGAAGAAGCAAGAAGGTAGTCTTTCAACAAATCCACACAAATCTAATTCCACCTCTAACAACAAAAACAACAGGAAGTGACAATTACCTTTTCTTAATATCTTAATGTGAAAATTAATATTACCAACAAATCCTAAGCGATTGAAATCCAAAAATATGAGGAATTAGAAATTTGTTGATTGTCATCCAATGGTCTCTCTAATTTGGTAATTGGAGAAATAGGTCCAATATTGTACAATCTATATACATTTTCAGCTTGTTTGTTCGTGACAGTGTCTGGCTGTGTACCACATAATGGTCTTGAGATCTTGCTTTACCTATCTCAGCCTCTCTATTAGTAGTATTGTTTATTTCATGTTTTTACACTATACTATGCTTTTCAGAACAGCTTATATATTTTAAAAGTATTTATATACCCAAAAGAAACATAGGCAATTAACTAGGGAGGTGGCTTGTAAGAGAACAACAAAGAGTGAGACTGAATGCTTTGCTTGACTTAACTCTTGTATCAAGTTTGAAGAAGAGGACTTTATAAGTTACTCTTTCTCTAAGATGAATGCTTTTTCAAATTATCACAGCCAATGAACCAAATTCTTACCCTCACCTAATGTCTGTGCCACCCTCCAAGCAGAACCATTGTTCATTGAAACAGTAGGTGAAGGACTTTATGGATAGACCATCTTAATACATATACCATTTCTTAAATGAATGTAACCTGTTCTCTGTGGGCTGAGAATAAAGTCACTCACTCAAGTCAAATAGCTTTGACCATAGCAGGAAGTCTGTATCCAAAAATCATGCCTACAATTCATTTCTTGGTGCAGCAGAACTGTCAACTCTCAGCTTAGTTACAATGGAGGTAAAATTCTTTGGTGATGTGAGGTCATTGAAGTACAGCCTTATTACAATGAAATCCAATGTCTAAAAATTGTTCTTATTTTGGGCTTGTACCACAGTAAGAGCCAAGATTTTAAACTCTACTAAATACAAAACAAACAAACAAAAAGACTTTATATATTTATGTTCATTTAAGAAAATACTAGTAGTGATGTATTATTTTGAAATATACAGTAAATATGTTTGGAGTTATTTAAAATTTATATTGAGAAAAATATATTTTCACTATTGCTGTAGATAAGCACCTACATAAGACTGTTAAATTGATTGTTGTTTTATATCAAACAACTTTTATAATACTTATTTTTATTGTTATATTTTATAAATTTCAAGGAATATGACAAAAAAAAGATATTGTAGGTATTGAAGGGGAGTCTCTGGGAGGAGTTAGGGTACAAAAGGGAAACAAGAATGTGATTTAATTCTATTTACTTAAAATATGTTTTTAAATGTTAACAAATTCAGATAAATTGAAATCATGTAACTTTTCTCATCATAATGCAATAAAAGTTAAAAAAAAAAAAGTTCAAAGTCTCTTCTGAAGTTCAAGGCAATTTCTTAACCATGAATCTCTGATTTTAAAGTTAAATAAATAAATAAATAAATAAATAAATAAATAGCAAACCCTAGTTAAAAGCTTGAAATATACAAGTTACAAAGTAAACATTTCTATCCCAAAAGAGAAGAACGAAGACCTAGCCAGGAAGCACTGGGCCAAAGCAAGACTAGAACCCAGCAGAGCAAATACCAAGAGCAGTTGTTCTAAGTTCAGCATCTGACGCACCTGGGGAGCCATCTGGCTCCACAGCTTTGGAGAACCCAACTCCTCTGCTTCTTCCAGTTGCAACGCAAGTAGACTTTCTACTCTGTAGCCTGCAGCTTTCCTCACTAAATGTCTATCGATCCAGGCATCTCCAAACTTCTGGGACCTACATTCCAATCTACACTTCACTTTCCCATCTTTGAGAAATGACGTGTGACGGCCTCTTTTTGGGAAATCTGGTCTTGCCAGACATTACCTGTCTTCCAGATCTCTCTGGAACTTTGGTGCAAATCTCCATGATCCCTTCACCCTTGCATCTTTCATGACTGAAAAATCTGTATCCTAGAGTCAATATTGACAGGGTTGCCTGACAGCTTGAGAGGTCTTGTGAACCCTGTGGAACACCTGCCAAAAGCCCTGTGTGCCTTTGAAGTTGGTCCTAGAGAAATACTTCTCTGGGTGTTTTCATCAAGGGGGATTCAATCCCTCTTCAGCCTGTCCCTTCAAGACAGGCATAGGGCTGGAGGAGCTGAGAATTCTACATCTTGTTCTAAAGGCAAACAGGAGAAGACTGGCTTCCAGGAAGCTAGGAGAAGGATCTCAAAGCCCACCCCCAAGTGGCACACTTCCTCCAACAAGGCCACAGCTACTCCAACAAGCCCACACCTCCTAATAGTGCATATTCAAACAACCACAAATTACTATCCATATTTCACTCAGCATTATCGTCTTCCAAACTCCCACCAGAGTGACCACAGACTCTGTTTATGCCATTCTAGACCTTAAGCTTGCAGCACAAACCCTTCTGCATTCCTCTGGCAAAAGGAGTCCAAAGGTCTATAAACCACATGACCAGGTTTATCACAGCAATAGCCCCATTCCTGTGTTACTTGTCTGAATTAGTTACCTTTTTTCTTTTTGCTATGACCAAATACCTGCAACATATTTGGAACAAAGAAGCAACATAAAAGGAGAAGGGTTTATCTAAGTTCATACTTTGAGGGGCCATAGGTCATCATGGAAGAAAAGGCATAGAAGCAGATAGTAGGAGAGTACAGCAGGGCCTCTTAACTTTCCCACACCTTGTCAGAACAGAAGCAGGGAGCAGACAGGAAGTGGGGCCACTCTATACAACTTTAATGCCTGTTTTCAGTGACCCACTTCCTCCATTGTGGCTCCACCTCCTAAAGGTTCCACAACTTTCCAAAACTGGCTGGAATCCAAGTGTTCAAACACATGAGTCTATGCAGTGAATTAAATAGTTAAAGCACAACAAATGTTTGAGATGCTTTTTTATTTGTTTACCATTTTCTCTTGGCTACTTGAACCAGAACCGTTCTTATAATGGAAAGGGCCGCCCCTCTTTTAATTAACACCCACACACACACACATGAAATTTTTTTTTCAAAAATCAACACAAATGTATTGTATAACACTCCAACAACCAGAAGCATAGGAAGTAAAAGCAGTGTTCCCACCTATGCCAGGATTCATTCCTGTCCTTTCTAAGACAAAGAGACGTACACACATACAATTATTTTTTGAAAGGGGAACAGTGTATACATATACTGTGCAACTTACTGTTTAAAAGCCAGCATTCCGTGGCCCCACCCCTCAATGGCTTAAGCTCAGGAGAGCTGCTCCCATCTCCCCTACCCCTGCTGGCTGCAGTACTTGGGGGAACTGGCCCCACACCTCACCTGGGCAGCACAGGAAGGCTGACCCCATAGCTTGGGCACTAGAGAGCTGTCAGGTTGACCAACTCAGCTACCACGCAGGCCCAGATCCAGGGCTTTGAGATGGCTCACCCCAATATCTACTCCATCTATGAGCTGCTGGAGCACATGAAGTGGCAGGTCCACTTCAGCTCCAACAGATCCAATGCTACAGGATCTCCATGACACAGAGCAACAACAGGATACCGGAGAGGAGTCTTCGTGAGGATCCAGCATTGACAGTATAGCAAAAGCTAGAGGCCTCCAACAGACCAATGACTCATTACAGTGAAGATTTCCTGTTTGGGCCAAAGGATATATACTAAGTGACACAATGTGACACACCACAGCGTCCATGGCAAAAAAAAAAAAAAAAAAAAGTTGAGTGTTTTGTTTTGTTTTGTTTTGTTTATGTATTTATTGATTTGCTTTGTTTTGTTTTCTCTGTGGCAGGAGAAAGTTGGAAGGACAGAGGCAGAAATGGAGGGACTGGGAGATGAGTGGCATTGGGTTACATGATGGTAGAGATAGATAGATAGATAGATAGATAGATAGATAGATAGATAGACAGACAGACAGATGAATATATACATACACATATACATTATACATATACACATACACATATACATATACTGGGAGATGAGTGGAATTGGGATATATATATCATTATGTACCCCAATCTCAATCCCACTCATATCCCAGTCCCTCCATATCTGCATATATATATACACACACACATAGCATAATATATAATATATTATTCATATATGTATAAGAGCATGGAGACTCTCCACTATCCAAGATGTTATGCCTCACTCTTTGTAAGACCACTTCATTGCTCATACTACAAATGTGCCATATTTTCTTAGTTTTCCCTTCTTTTCACCAACTGCTTTTCACTGTTCTAAACAAAACTACAATGAATGTCCTTTCACAGGTTGCAGTCCCTCCACTAGTCCCTCCCCTAGTCAGTACCTTCCTTGCACAGCTGTAGGTAGCAGAGCTCAGAGAAAGGCAAAAATACAACCTGCAATTGAGCTCAAAGGTCTGGGGATAGAAAGTGGTTGTACTTTTCACAGAGCTGGGACTGCTGCCATTTGTTAGTGATTGTCCTGGCTGCTGACTTAGGGACCAAAGACCTGGAGAAGGCAACTTAAGACAGGAAGGGTTTGCTTGGGCTCACAGTCTGAAGATGCAGTCCTTCACAGCAGGGAAGGCATGGGAGCAGGAGCAAGAGACAGCTGGTCACACCTGGCCACAACCAGGACAGAGTGATGAATTCCTTCACCTGGCTCACAATCTTCATTTTGTTCACTCTGGAACCCAGCCTATGGGATGGTAATGCTCACATTCAGGTCTTCCTTGCTCAACTGAACCTTTCCAGAAACACCCTCATAGACACACTAGAGGTCTACAGCCATGGTGATTCTAAATCAGTCAACTTGACAAGGAAGGCTGATCGTGACATCATTCCACATAAGGAGACTTCTCTTGCTCACCCTAACATTATACAGCAAGTATCAATATTTCAGCAAAAGTGAAAATTGTGGATTCATGTGAGTGTAATGGCTTCTCTAAGCCCTGGTATGAGGCTACACTGTCACCTTCACCAGCTTTGTCCCTAACCAACTTGGCTGCTTTCTCAATACCTGCCTAACTTACGAAATGAAATAACTTTAAACATTCAAGAGCATGTCCTCTGGAAAAAGACATTGGCTATATATTTGAAAAATATTGTCAGTATGCACATACACTGTGTGAGTGCATGTATGCATGGGCAACACACCCAGAAGTTGTGAGTCAGCACCATGAGTGAATGTTAAATCAATTAACATTGGACAACAAAAAATTACTTGTGTATAAGCCCCACACGTGTTAGGTAAGCACGTTTGCTTTCCAGATACCCAAGGCTGTGTGCTCTTCCACATGTGTCTCACTAAGACAATGATTTACTATTTATGTATGTTAAATATATTTACAGCTGCTTCATGTTTTAAAGATATTATTCATGACTATGACGATTAATTTTGTGTATTAATTTGATTGAGCCATGAAGTGCCCAGATATTTGGTCAGACACTTTGCCTGCATGTGTTTTAAGGGTGTTTCTGGAGAAGATTGACATTTTAATTGGTGTTCAGAAGAAAACAGATTGTCCTCCCTAACGTGGGTGGGCTTTATCGATGGAAGGAAGGCCCAGACAGAACAAAAAGCTAAGAAAGGAAGAGCTCCCTCTGCCTGGCTGCCAGTCCTTATGTTGGCGTTGGTCTCCTGCCTTGGGACTCAGATCTGAAAATCCCCGTCCTCCTCATCCTCAGCTCACACAGCTCCTGCTGGAACTGTGATGTCAGCTCCCTTGAGCCACTACCCCCGTGCAAATCTTCAGACTCCTCAAACTCCATAATCACACAAAACAATGTTATACAGTAAATAATATGTTCACGGATGGGTAGTAGTGAGCATCCCTAATCTAAAATCTAAAATCCAAAATGTTCCAAAATCTGAAATTTTCTGACCCCCAGTATGATGCCAGAGTAGAAAATCTTATACTGTGAAACATTATTTTCTGCATAAAATTATTTGAAATGCAGTTTTTAAATTAATTGCAAGTTACTTGTGCAAAATACAGATAGATAGATAGATAGATAGATAGATAGATAGATAGATAGATAGATGAAACATAGGTGTTTTTAGTGTTTGTACTTGGGTACCACTGCCAAGATATCTTACTATATATGTGTGTTTGTGTGTGTGCATGTGTGTATATGTGTGTGTGTGGATATAGATATGTTAGAATATATACATATATATCGAAGAAAATACTACAAAATCCATAACATTTCTGCCTCCCAGAATTTCAGGTATAAGGCACGTCAATGGGCAGTATTGATTGTCGGCTTGGCAGGATTTATCACCCAGAAGGCAAGCCTCTGGAAATGTCAGTGAGGGATGTTCTAGGTTCAGTTAGCTGCGATGGGAAGACCCATCCTAAGTGGATGTATCAGTGAGTAGGACAAAGCTCATTGGCAGCATTATACTTCAGTCATCATTATGCTTCACTGGGGAGCATCCTGCTGAGTGTAACATTACAAGAAATCTACCATACAGTTAAGGTTGAAAGGTAAAAAGTTAAATCATATACAGTCGGCCATACACAGAAAAAAGCAACCCAGCACCAGAGTCCATTGCTCTCTGTGGAGACCACATGGCCACCTGCTACCATAACTGGCCCTTCCATGGTGGACAGCGCCCTCTAAGTGAGCGCCGAAACAAACCCTTCTTCCCTTAAGCTGTGTTTGTCAAGTGTTTTGCCGTGGCCATGAAGAGAGTAAAGATGGAAGCATTAACCCTGTGCTTTCTGCACATGGGTAGGAACTCCTTGATTATGTGAGTGTCACCAGTGGGTCTCGTTACAAGCAAAGGGACAGATCTTCTTACTGCACTTCAACTTCCTTCACCTACCAACCTTAACTGTACAGCAGGTTTCCTGTAACGTTACACTCAGCAGGATGTTCCCCAACATGACCAAGATGTAATGCAGCCAAGATAGAGCTTTGTCCCACTCACTGATACATCCAAGCCTCCAGAAGAGGAGCTGGTCCATGAGGATGTGTTGATAGACTGAACGAATGTCCTTGTCTCACCGTCTGAGGCCACAAATCAGATTACCTGACAAGTGTACCAATTAAGGCAAAGAGCCAAAAGAATAATCATAATTTCGATAGTTATCCGGATATACAATAGAACCTCACAGCTTTTTGCTGGAGTACACAGAGAAAAATGTCAAGTTCTATAAAACAATTTGTGTGGCTACTTTCCAAATTTTTCTCACTCTCAAGACATTTTGTATTCATGGGTCTTGATGTTATGGCAATAATGCTGCTTTCAACCACACTTCATTTCTGGTTTCTAAAAAGCTAGGCACCGTTTTTTGTGCCAATTCCCAGCTGGGCTATTATTGATGAGTAAGCATACTCTTTGGCTTCATAAGTCAACGACTGTTGAGCCTTGGATCAGAAACCAATTTTTGAACTAAAGGCTAAGCTAACGTTTTTATTTTTTGTGTGTGTGTGAGTAGTTATCTTCTGCTCGACTTTGCAGCACTGAGACCTCCAGAAGAATGTCCTTGGCTTGGAGACACTAGCGTAGATTGACTCTCAGATAAGATAAATGTCACCTCTTCCTTTTTCCCTGGATTCTTAGTAAATTTGCTATTGTTCTTTAAATTATGCAAAAATTAGAGAAACCTAGAAGAGAAATCTGAACAACTAGGAAGGCTCCATTAGACCTTGGCAGAGGCCCAAAGAGACCACCAAGCTTGCTCATAAATGTGCAGTGTCTAATAAAAATGTGATGGTTATTATTATTATACATTTACTGAGTACCAAAAATGCACTAAATTAAAACATGTAGACTCTGTTTTTCATATCTCCTGATGGAGGGACAGAAACTGCTGATTGCTTGTTGGTCCTAGTAACTGGCTCGATGTCCTCCTAGATTGTGGCAGCCAGGAGTCACTATCCAACTCAAATGCTGACGCTTCCAACAGACCATAGTAAGTCACTGAGGCACTTCACCATCATATCATTAAGTTAAAGATCAATTCTATTCTCTGAATGGAGGTGGGTTAGATTTTTTTAACCAAATCCATTGAATTTTCTTGTATTTTTCCAAAAGAAAGATTTCTAATTGAGATTCCAAAGTAAGTAGTTTGTTTCCTTTTAAAAATATTTATTTTTATTTATACTTTGTGTATGAATGTTTTGCCTGCAGGTATGTAGGTGTACCATGTGCAATGCAAGATCCAAGGAAGCCAGAAAAGGGTGTCAGATTCCCTGTAAGTGTGTTACTGACAGCTGTGAGCTGCCACATGGGTGCTGTGAACAGAACTCAGGTCCTCCGAAAGAGCAACCAGTGCTCTCAACCTCTGAGCCATCTCTGCAGCCCCACAATTTGCTTCTTAACCGAGGACAGGCTTGGCTTCCTGCCTCTATTTGTGGTTGATGTATCACCAAAATCATCCTGGACTACCTTAAGCAAACTCTCATTCAAGTTGGAAGTAAAAAATTAGTTACACAAATACACGAAAAAATGTAATGCCCCAGACAAGTATTTTCCAACTCTTAGGCAATAGGTCTTAAAGATACACATAAAAAATGAGCAAGAAATCACAACCCACATTTGACACCTGAAATAGGTGCCTGGTGAACCACTTACCATCTCCAAATGAAGCCATAAGAGTAACACACAGTCGGGAGAAAACTCTTCTTAGAAATAAGGTGAAGCAAGGTAGACTCCAAAAAACTAAATAATCCAATTTAAATATGGAGTACGGAGCTAAACAGAGAATTCTCAGCAGAGGAATCTCAAATGACTGAGAAACTCTTAAAGAAATGTTTAACATCCTTAGTCATCAGGGAAATGCAAACCAAAACAACCCTGAGATTCCACCTCACACCAATCAGAATGGCTATGGTCAAAACCTCAAGTGACAGCAGATGCTGGCGAGAATGTGGAGCATTCTCTCATTGCTTGGTGGGAATGCAAACTGGTACAACCACTCTAGAAATCAGTCTGGTAGTTCCTCAGAAAATTCAAAATAGTTCTACCTACAGACCCAACTAACTCCTGGGCATATATCCAAAAGGTGCTCCACCGTACCACAAGGACACGTACTCCACTTTGTTCATAGCAGCCTTATTTGTAATAGTCAAAAGGACATGCATAGTATGTACTCACTGATAAGTGGATATTAGCCAAAAAGTATAGAATACCCATGATACAACCCACAATCCATAAGAAGTTTAACAAGAAGAAAAGCCCAAGCGAGGATGTTCCCCCCACTTAGAAGGGAGGAACAAAATAATCACAGGAGGTGGGGGAGGAAAGAACCTGGGTAGGAAAGAGAGGGAGGGAAAAGTGGGAGGTTGGATCAGTTATAGGAGGAGACAGGAGAGAAGCCCAGAAGGCCAGGAGAGTGAATGGAAATATGTAGCTTTGTGGGGTGGGAGTCGGGGGAACCTCTAGAAAGTCCCAGAAACCTGGGATGTGAGAGGATCCCAGGACTCAATGGATGTGAGCTTAACCAAAATGGCCAAGAGTGGGGAGATTGAACATGAAGAGACCACCTCCAGTAGATAGACAGGAGCCCCAGTAGAGGGATGGGGTCACCAACCCATATTCAAAATTTTTGACCCAGAATTGTTCCTGTCTAAAAGAAATGCAGGGACAAAAACGGATCAGAGACTAAAGGAAAGGTGACTGAGTGACTGGTCTAACTTGGGATCCATCCCATGGGTGAGCACCAAACCCTGGCACTATCACTGATATTATGTTGTGCTTGCAGACAGGAGCCTAGCATGGCTGTCCTCTGAGAGGACCTACCAGCAGCTGAGATTGATGCAGATACTTACAGCCAACCATTGGACTGAGGCAGGGGACCCCTATGGAAGAGTTAGGGGAAGGATTGAAGGAGCTGAAGAGGATGACAACCCCATAGGAAGACCAACAGTATCAATTAATCCAGACTCCTGGGAGCTCCCAGAGACTAAGCCACCAACCAAAGAGCATATATGGGCTGGTCCATGGCCCCTGGCACATATGTAGCAGAGGCTGCCCTGTCTGGCCTCAGTGGGAAAGGATATGCCTAATCCTATAGAGATTTGATGCCCCAGGGAAGAGGGATGCCTGGGGGGAGCACTCTCCTAGAGGCAAAGGGGAGGGGGGAGGAGGTAAATAACTCTGGAAGGGAGGACTAGGAGAGGGAGAACATTTGGAATGTAAATAAAATAATTATTTTTTAAAAAAAATGTAGAAAGAAAGAAAGGAAGGAAGGAAAGAAGGAAGGAAGGAAGGAAGGAAGGAAGAAAGAAAGAAAGAAAGAAAGAAAGAAAGAAAGAAAGAAAGAAAGAAAGAGAGGAAGGAAGAGGAAGGAAAGAAGCAAAGCTGATGGTTTCCTTTCCTCCTCTTACAGCTCCACATTGCAGTGAGGGCAGCCGAAGCAGAGGGCAAATGTTACAGGACCCAACTTGACTGGGCACTATTAGCCCCGTATACCTAAAGCAGCTGCTGAAAAGGGAAACTCCCTTTTGCACCTACAATTATTTTCATGCACTAATAATATACATTAAATTGCTCATTTGTGAGCTGAATTCAGCACTGGCTCCTCATTTTGACTGAATAAGGGATCGTTTTCTAGCGAAATTATATTTTACAAGCAATTTCTGTGTCTGCATACCTTAGCTGAGACAAACGCTTAACACTACAAATGACAGCAAAAGCTTTCTTTAACACTCCAGGACAGTGTCGGGGATGAAGCTCAGTGGCAGAGTGCTGGCCTAGTCAATACAGTCCCAGGTTGGATCCCACACACTGGAAAACCCAAAACAAATCGAGGTCACTACGTGCATCTGGTTCTTCCCCTTCCATCTGTAGTCTTTACTCTCCTGAGACTGTAAATCAACATGAACCATTATACAAATTCCAAAGAGCTTTTCTTGTTTCTTCTTCCAACTCTAAATCATTTGAGTTGACCGAGGGTTCTCGAAGAAAAGCGCAATCCTGGTGAGCAAGACTTAGTTTGCCCTCATTAAGGAAACTTCTTTTTACAGCAGACAGAGGCTCTTACAGAGATCCAAAACTGGCTGGAATGAAGGGAAGTAAATAGCCACAGGGTCCCCGGCGGCATCCAGTACACCCACATTACAATCCCAACACCTGAGGCTTTGAGAGCATTGCAGAGGGAGTAGAAAGACTGTAGGAGCCAGAGGGTCAGGACGCCTGCTGCAAGAGTCTTCTGAAAAATGCAAGCCCGCCATACTCATTAACTCTCAAGTGTACAGTTACGTAAACTGGACCTGTAGAGTGATGACGTCAGTTGATAGGCCAACATGGATGGGGGGAGTTTCACATGAGTCTCCACCCCTAGCTCACAGGCTACAGGCAATCAGTGGATGCTGAGAGAGAATCAGTCTTCTTCAGGGATGAGCTCCCCCACACCCCATTAAACTATCCAATCCTAATTTGGTCAGCCTTAAGCACTTGTACATTTGAATAAACACTAAGTCGTCTAAGGAGGTACATGCGATAATAATAATGATAGAAGAAGAGATGATGCATTTGGAAGTGAGTTGGGGAGGAGCTGGAGAGGAGGAGAGGAAAGTAGAAATGATGTGAAAACAGTATAAAATATCAAATAATAATAAATAATAAATAATAAACTACAATGAAGACTTAGTTTACTTTTGAATCCAACTAATTTTCCTAGCCTGTGTTTCCTTATGTAGTTTTATACTCAGAAATATTTTGCATGCCCAGATACTCAGTAGTAGAACACTTACTTGGCATGCAAAAGACCCTTGGATCAATCCTAGCACAGAAAGAAAATACACACACACACACACACACACACACACACACACACACACAGAGAGAGAGAGAGAGAGAGAGAGAGAGAGAGAGAGAGAGAGAGAGTTAAATACAAATGAATGCTTTGCAATTTATTCACCACACAGAGAATAGTCTATGAATCCATATTACACTAAATTTAGTAGTGTGTTAAATTCAGTGAAAAATAATTTAACCACATCGTTAAGGAAACAATTCTGGTGGATAAATAGTACAAAATTATTCCCAGTGTCAAAACTCAGATGAGGCAAGGTTCAGGATCAAGAGGCCTCCTTCTCGGGGACTCATCATGTGTACACACATCTCTAAGAGAGACCCTCACTCTTCACACACGGGTTGCTTCTTCAGTCACCTGAGTCATGCCCTTCTGGGGTTGCAGTCACTGTTGTCATGAGCAAACAGGACTGGTCATTCTAACACATGACAAAAAGCCAAGTCATCCTGAATGAGTCACCAGGAGCTCTCCTGTACCTTTAAAGTATGGGGGTTTCCTAGGTAAGGACTAACCAAATTCACGTTGCTGCGTGTGTGTTGACAATATATATAACAAACTGTTATTATTTTTTAAGTATTTTTATTTTAAATTGGGTCATGATAATTGCCCATAGTCAGAGGATCCAGTGTGACATTTAGAGACATGCATGCCATGGATAATGGTCAGATCAAGGTCACTGCCCTATCCATCACTTCCCCGGGATAGCTTTAGTCTTGCTTTATTTTCGGAGTGCTGGGGATGGAATCTGGGGCACTGCACGTGCTGGGCAAACACTCTAGCACTGAGATACACCTCCAGACCCAAGAATTGTGTTTAAGTCTTACTCACCAACCTTCCCGTGGATTCGCAGCTCTTCCATGCTCTCCTGTCTTTTGTCCTTTGTGTTTCTCCTCAAGTATTTGTTGATTGTAAAGGTCAAGTTAGAAGCTCGAAAGGACTGTGGCTGTGATGTTTACTCACTTGCTATCCCAAACCTCATTTCTGCAGCCAGGCACAGCATCGCATCTCTCTCTGCATCTTTCTTTCTCTGCAAACCACATCCAGCCAGCCACGCTGAGGTACTGGTCAGTCAATGGACATTGCTGGCAGGCCTGTTGATGCTCAGATGAAATTAGTCCCTAACTGATGCACACGGATCTCACTGAAAGGGCCATTCTGTAATTGTTGCCATTACTGCAATGACCATGAGGCAGTCACAGAACCTTCCTGGAGGGACTAGGACTCTCCAGAGGCCGAGTCACTCATGTAGAACAGCAGGCACTGTGCTAATTTCCAGACTCCTGGCCATTAGGGACAGAAGCAGCTCGTTAGAGGTCCTACCCTTTCAACGCCAATTACCCCTGGATAATGACCCAACGTAGAGCACCCTGGGAGCTCTTGGGACTTCACACGTCCCTCTCTCATTCATGATCTCTGCTGATGACAGCTACAGACATAAATAAACCAGGCCCGAGAATCTCACAGCCAGGTTGGGTGACATGGTCAGTCATGTGGACATGGGGTCATGTTCATTTAAAGACTGAGCATTTTAGCATGTGTCTTAGAGAAAATGCTTACACTCTGCAGTGCTCTGTAGCCTAGAACACTGTTCTGTTGCGCTTTCCCAACCCCAATCCCTTCCCTCTGATGAGGAACAGATTTTGCAACAAAGCAGGGCAAAAATCAATAGTTTTTGAAGTGCTAAATATCTCTAATTTCCTTTCTTTGTGCCTATACATGTGTGTGTACATGCTCAAGTATGCATTAATGTGTGCTCACATGTGTGCATTTAGCAGCCAGAAGCCAATGTCAGGTATCGTTGTTAAAACAGAGTTCCTCACTGAGCCTGGAGCTCACCAGTTCTGCCAGATCAGCGGGCCAGTGAACTGTAGAAAGCTTCCCTTCTCCACACAGAGATCTCAGGCTCGCACGGCCCCACCTGGATTTTCTTGTACAAGCTGCTAACAATCAGAACTTGCCCACCTCCCACCCCTATCCCCACCCCCAACTCCTCACCGACTAAGCCATCCTCCCAGATCCTAGTACCTCTTAATCTCTGCAGGAAACCATACAGAATTGGAAAATCAGCCCACCTGTCCCCTCAGTCCGTGACATATTTATTTGGCAAGAAAAAGTTATGATGGGAGAGAGTTATGGTAAGAAAAAAATGGAATTCTCTAGAAAAGCAGAAAAAAAACACTGTTTTGTGTGCCAGTGTATCTACACCCTGAAGCATCCCAGAGCCTTGGCCTCAGGGCCTGACTTTTGATACTTTAACCCAATGTCATTAAAGTTTCTCCTTTTCTTTACTCTCCTTTGCCTAGTTCATTATTATTTTGTAATTTTACACCACAGTTTTGGGGAGTTTCCACTTGCTTCACCCACTCTTGGCTGTAGCGTACCCACCCCCACCCCACACAGGCCCTCCTCCGGGACAGACAGCCCCTTTCTTACTCCCAAATGCCATCTGAAAAGGAGCCAAGCCACTCGGGTCCCAACTTGTTGCCAGCAAGGTCTCCAAAGTGCTGTAATAAGAAAATATACCGCACGACTTTTTTCACGACTTTAAATGAATCAACGAGTTGTTTTCTGTGTTATGTAAATACTCTTTCAAATATGCAGAGGCATATTTTGGAGGCGATTTCACTGACAGATCTTGTTCATAGGCACTAATGAAGAAGATGTTTTTGCAGATAATCCAAATAGCATCAGGCTCATAAAAGGATACTGTTAGCAGAAACACGGCCCATGTTTTTCTAGTACCTTAACCTGGCATCCCAAAATCCCAAAAGAAAAAGACGTAACTGTTTGGAACGTCATGGAACCATCAAAACTACATGAAATAACCCTGAAATGATAAAACAGAAGTCACTCATGTTTAATTTGTGGCAAGATGAGAATACAAATTGCGTTCTCAGATAGAAAACACAAACGAGGAGTCTAGGCTCCCTCGTGTGGAGAGAGCCAGTACTACCCAGCCTACTTTACACTCTTTCCCGAACCAGCGTCCCAAATCTTGTGAATATATTTAAGATAAGACCATTGTTGCTCTATTGAGTATATACCTTCCTCAACAATACCATAATATTTTCTTTCAGCCTACAATCAGAGATCCTTTCTCCAAATATCCTGTTCTTGGGCTAGCTAAGCAGGCCCATCTGCAGGTTACCATTGCAGAAACTTCTGAGGGGTGATTCCTGGTGAGACCACTGTGGGTTGCAGAGATGCCAAGTCAGCTCCCTTAGGACTTGCCCATTTGGGAAGATACTAAGGCCAGCATAGGCTCATTCGCCCACATCTAATGAATTGATTCTTGCCCTTTTCAACACTCCATGGGTGTTTGCTTATGGGAAAGTAGGTCTATGGACCACAGTGATCCTCAGAGCAGCCATACTGCTGTTCTTCTGCCTTGAAGACATGTGAGGGCAAGAACGCATCCTCCACAGCATCCAATCTGATGTGTTTGAATTGATTCCATCGCATCTGAACTTTGTTCAACTCTCGGTGCTGTGAGGAGAGGGATCGTCCTTTCAGCGATGGCAGTCTCTGACATGCAAAGCATGCTTCCTAACAAGATGTCACCTATGTGTCAATTCTACCCCCACATATAGCTTGCTAGAAGTGACAACTGAGACACACACACACACACACACACACACACACA
>JADRCD010200912.1:0-11958 GCA_019843815.1 Montemys delectorum
CTTGCCAAGATTGGTTTTTCCACCTTTGCTTTTCTTTTTTACTTTAGTCTAAAAGTTCTAACCAAATTTTGGATTCTTGTTGGAGACACTGAGTGGCCTAGCTACTGGCAGGACTGTCCAGCACCCAGAGAGAAGAGCTCTTCAGGTATCAAAACCTCTGAGGTTTGGAGGACCTGCATCCCAAGGGCAATGAAGGAATGAGTATGATTCATTGCCAACTCTGAATTTTGTCACACATTGCAAAATTAAAACACGAGTAGTCTGTGATCCACTCTGGTCTAAGACTGCTTGTGACTACACAGCTGTTGCTCAACGAAGATGGAAGACAAGGGACAGCTCTAAGAGAGGAACAGCCTTGTGCTGAGACCTGCATAGTTACTGAAAGCTAACAACTGACTGGTGATCAACTGGAGTCCAGCAAAGATTTGTGTCTGGAATTTAGTAAAATGAAACCAGAGAGACTACACTACCACAGAAGTGGTGCTGATCATTCTAAAGAGGCGAGTACAGAAAGATGACAGGCAGCCTGGAACTCCTAGTTGTAACCTGGGAGGGCATGCACACATCCAGCTGGGGTACCCGAGTGTTTGCTCAAGTTGCCCCTTCCCTACTTCCATGTGTCCTTACCCTAGAGCCCCGAACATAGGCTTCAGTTCCTGACTGAGTACAGTGCAGCACTTTATTTCTGAACCTGTCTGGTATACTGTGGTCCCTACAGACTAAGGCTCCTGGGAGATTACTCTGGTTCCCTGTCTTCAGGTTCAATAGGAAATATTGGTCAGATGCTTGCTGGGTTCATATAATCACAAACTAAGCAGAAAAAGAAGAGAAATATCCAAGTACATTTCTTTTCGAGATAAAAACTTTATTTTACAATTTTATAAAGCAGCTTTACATTAAGCACAAACAACCCATTTAACTTTGTATAGAAACAAAATACCTTTCCATTTGAAAAAATCAAGTTTTTGCTGTATATAAAACTAACATGTGCACATTGTGCTTGAACTGCAAAGGCTGTACAGCTTTACAGAGGACCACCCTCCAGAAGGGCATCCGGTAAACACATTATTGCATATTTGACACATGGCATATACCCCACATGTACAATGGAGAAGCAAGGAAACAATTACAAGAACAAACCAGCAGCTTTTGGTAAGAGTCTGTACACCAACAAAGACAGAGGCCTAGCACATCTGGAGAGTGCTTCTGACATTTTTGCACATCTCACAGGGTACTGTGTGGCTCTTGAAAGAAGCCGTTATATACAGTAACTCCTAAAGGTCAAACCTACCCTTTGCTAGAAACTTTTGGCTGTTTTACTACTGAAATGGCAACAGATTCAACACGGAAGCTAATTCAGATAAGTGAACCAAATCAATATCCTTAAAGAAAAAAAATGAGAGAATCACAACAAAAAATTAAAATACCCTCCCTATTCTCTATATACTCAGGATAAGTAAACATTTATATGATTTAAAAACCTAGGGAACTTTGTGGTTTTCTGGAGGCAAAAACACATAGGTCCCAGGCAGTGTTCCTCCACACATGCATGGTTCTCCCACCTGTCAAACATGCTGTGCATCCCACTTCACAGGCAGACTTCCTGTACACCCAGAGTCTCATTTTGTTACCCTCCAGGTGACACAAAGGCATCCTCACATCTGACAAGCCAAGCACTGACAGTACTGTCACAGGCTCAGTGTGGCCTTTTAGGGAATTCTGGGATCACAAGACAAGTCAAGTAGCTGTTGCAATGTGGAAGGCAGTGGAAAAGCAACAGCAGTGAACTGCCATTTCTACATCAAAACAGAAACAGAAACAAAAACAAAACGAAACGACTTTCCCTCTTCAGTGGAAAAGGACAACCACATTGGTAAGGCACTGGTGTTTGTCACAAAATCAGTTCCAGGATGATTTCACTGACTCCTCTCATCTGAAGATCAGTATGCAAACAGAAAGCAGAAGTTGGGACCACTCCAGTAACAAGTCTGATAGTGAACAGTGTTCCCAGGTGGGCAAGCTTGTTTTGAACATAGGTACTGAAAATAAAAAGGGAGTCTTCATTTTTATTGCTGAGACAAAATGTGCATGTTCAGATGTTGTTGAAACACCTAGTGTGTGAGAACCACAGAGGTAAAAGCTGGGGAACCTAATGACCACACTAGCTACATTGTACGCAAAAGTAAGGTGTGGTCATATAAACTGGGAGTCTAAGCTTATTTTTCAACAGTTTAATATTGTCTTCAGTACTGATCTTCTTTCCTGTCTTCTTTGATGCTCATATAATTTACATATGTATCATTAAGTGTGTGTGTGTGTGTGTGTGTGTGTGTGTGTGTGTGTGTGTGTGTGTGTGTTCCAGTTTCAACAGCACTTTTTAGCTGAATTCAACAGAAGTACAACGTGTGGGCAGATCATCCACTTCGTCTTAAACGTGCATCTGACCAACAGCATGGATAAGCTCCATTGTTTGTCCCTAGAAAGTATGAGGCTCATGTTCCCCAACTGTGTCCATTTTATCACACCCTAAACAAAAACCAGAGCAAAACCAATCCCCGTTGCTTTGACCTAATGGCCGAAACCTTACAGCAGACACTGTGCATAGCATGAGGACTCTGAAACTCACTTACAGATCTGATGGCACACAGACAGCAAACATAGTAGTACCTCTTCTGTTTCAATGCTGGAATCATTCAAAATTAGGCTTCAGAGAAACAGTGAGGACAGAAACGATGACGTGAAAAGCAATGGCGACATCCCATTTTACTGTGACTTTACTGTGACTCCTGAACGTGACATTTAACCCAGCACTTCTCTTTTAAGGAGGAAGTACCAATGGTCAGTTTCAAACCATTAAGTCTGCCACAAGTTTAGGCTTATAATTGACATTGTGGGTAATGTCCTCTCATTGGACAGAACTACTAAAGGATAGTATAAAATGAAATTCGGCCTTCTAGATAGTGACACAGACACACTGCGCTAGAGCAGAGGTGGGGAAGACGATTATCAAACTTTTACTGATTGTAGACCAAGTTTCATAAAACACAGCATGTCTGTAATTTCTTGTGCAGTCAACAAGTTTCATTTTAGTTGTGCTTATGTATGTGACCATGAAATCTGAACACGGGTTGTGTTTAGATATACAGAGTTCAAGAAAACCATAATAAAAATATTTTTCATATATAATTGAACAAATGCAACAAATGCTCACTCCCTCTCAAGAAATGAATCTACGGGAAAGAAACACTTTTAAAAAACAGTCCACGATCCAGGCTATACACACGTTTACTGCAGTACAGCACACTGATTTCTAAAAGCCTGCTTTCAGTATAAATATAAATAATCACATTTTAAAAGCACTCCATACAAAGTTTTAGGTAAGTGCTGGGCAGCAGGCTAGCAGCAGTGACTTACCAGTATCTTCCCCAGACTGAGAGCGACTCTGCATGGAGGTCTACATGATGAGAGGGCAGAGGTCTTTGTTCAGTGCACTGACTGAGCACTCTCCTCGCTCCCTTTCTAAGCACCTGACCCATGGAATGCAACTGTTTCAGAAGACTAATTGTAAGGGTCTCTTCTCACAGTGCTGTGACTCACAGCATTGAAATGTGCGACTGACGACTGAAGTGCTGCTGAGCTCTGCTGCCAAGCCGGCACAGAAGAGGCTGGAATGCACTTTTGGTTTCGAGCTCTAGTTGTGCTTTGCCCTACTGCCTTTAAGGTAGCTTTTCCACCTCTTGACAAATTCTTTGAAGATTGGGGACTCGTCAATGGTGCTGAGCAGCTGCAGCTGGTTGATGTGAGTGGTGTGATAGTCCCAGCGGGCCAGGTTGGGAGCAATGCCGAGCATGAAGTGGCGGAGGTCATAGATGGTTCCAGAGCCAGTATCATACAAGGGCAGCATGGCTTTAAGAGATTCCATGCCTCGCTCATACAAGGACCTCGCTTCTTTCCCAAGAGTCTCCCCTGCTGTTTCTTTTAGGTCATACAGCCCAATTAAAGAATACATAAAGCCATTTAAAACAAAAGAGCTAGGTGTAGTTGGATATTCTTCATACCAGTCATGTTTATTCATGAACATGGCTTTAACTCCATGCTGCTCTGACAGAAACTTGTATGGGGCTGTTGCCCTTAAAGCTGAATTGAGGAATACATAGTCTTTTGTTAGAAGATAGGCCCTGACTAAGGTAGAGATGGCTTGCCCTTGTGCCATGGCAGAGTACCATCCTGGCTCTAAAGATTTAAACCCTTCCCCTAACTTCCGGGTCACCATAATTGGCCAGCCACCTTTCTCATCCTGGTTCCTCACTAGCCAGTCACTAGCAGCAAAGAATGCAGCCATGTGGGCTGTGGTTGAGATGGTAATGTTGTCCAGGAATCCCTTCCCTTTTGCAATCAACCTAACCACCTTTTTGGGCATAATTTTGGTTGGCTTGACAGCTTTTGTGTTAGAAAGGCCCACTCCTTTCCTGAGGTCAGTGACCAGGTCTCTGGTAACTGTACTCCACGAAGTTCTGGGCCCAATGCCGTAGTATATGTCCCTGTCTTTGAAAGCAATTAGCTGGGTATTTGAGACATAATGCACAGTGAAGAGCTGATTCTTTTCTGTGGTCTCCAGAACCACAGACACACTCCCATTTGTTAAGAGCTTGAGGTCAAATGAAATAATGAAGTCTTTTGTGTTTCCCAGCTGCAAAGATACACCTTCACTGGTTTCTGCGAGGAACAGACCAAGGACTGGTTAGAAAAAAAAGTATTTTTTATACTTAAAAAATTTAATTGTAGTTTATTCCTTGACAACTACTGACCACACAAAATTAAGTCCACAAAATTAATGATGGCTTCCCCTTACTTTTGACTCTGTTGGGTGTACAGGAAGGATTCTGAGCAAATAACTAAGAATTGCTGATACAATGGTCTTTTCTAGACCTGGTGCCAACTGATCAAAAACCACTGATTATGGGCTGGCGAGATGGCTCAGCGGGTAAGAGCACTGACTGCTCTTCCGAAGGTACTGAGTTCGGATCCCAGCAACCACATGGTGGCTCACAACCACCCGTAAGGAGATCGGACGCCTTCTTCTGGTGTGTCCAAAGACACCTGCAGTAAATTACGCCAGAGCAAGTGGGACCAGCAGAGGTCCTGAGATAAACAGCAACCACACACATGATGGCTCATGGCCATCTATACAGCTACAATGTACTCATACACATAAAATAAATAAAAATAAATCTTTAAAAAAAAAGAACCACTGATTATTCTAGTACATTTATTCCAAAAAAGGGAGAAAAAACAGCCAACAAGCTGATTCAATGCATATTATTACGAGAGTTAAAGTTTTAGACAGAATGGCTAGATATGAAATTTCATTTCTAATACAGTTTGTATTTGCTCCTTATATTCTGTGCCCTACATTTCTGACCTTACTTGGTACCCACTTAGCTGTGAGTATGCATTGTTTTACTCCCACTATACAGATGTGTAACTGAGATACACAGTCAAGTAACCTGCCAAATACAAGGGACAGAACCCAGAATGTCTAGACTGGCTCTTAATTTAATGTTGAAAATGATGTTTATTCTTTATATTCTCTGGAACTGTGAACAAAATTACTGGAAATCAAACAATGGGCTCGTGTAGAAGATAGAAAGAGGAAAGGGGGTAAAAAAACCCTTCATAATTCTTGCTCTGCCAGAGGTCTGAAAAGGCAAAGCAGACCTTTCCAAGTCCCAGTTTCAAGTGTTAGCAGAGACAATATTAACTTTGCAGTATAATTTTGACAATTTAAAAAAGACAGTGGCTTAGAACAGTGACAAACAATGGTGATTTTTGCCACCTACTAATTACCACATGCTAATAAAATGGTAAAAGCTGCTTTATTTAGCAAATTATGAAATTTCTCTCATTAGAGCTAGAGTACTCTGATGGTTGGCTCTTAGCAGGATAACTGTTTGAATGATACTCACCTAACAGTTACCAAAGACACTGTGCATATTAAAACCTAATAGCAGCAAGGATAATGCCCAGAAGCACACACACATACATATACACATCGCATAAATAAACAATACTTGCAGCACAAACTTTAAAACATCAAAGGGAAATATGAACATCTTAATCCTTACAAGCTTACATCTCCCAGACACACCACATACAGACTGTCAGCTGGTCCTGAGGTTGGTAAATATGGATTGTTTCTCTTTTAAAGGTGAAGACCTGCAGGTTTTGTGAGGTTAAACAACTGCAAGTATAGCACGGCCTATAATCCAGGTTTCTGGGTCCAAGTACCAAGAAGGAAGACAAATGACACTGAAAACATATGCTCAAAAGAATACACAAGAGAGGTTCCTTCTCTTAGACCTAGTCATAAAAGCTGGTCTCTGCTGCTATCAGTCCTTGACAGGATATTCAGGAGCAAAGATCAGATCACCCTGGATGGCGTCAGCACGTGAAGTCGAATGTCTCAACCCTGGATTCCACTAGTATATACCAGAATACACATGGTCCAAACCTCTTAATGATACATTTGATAAAGCAGACAATTATGGAAATTGTATTAAGAATGAGAACACCACTGCTGACTTACAAATCAAATAATGCCTGGATGATGTTTTAAAAATTGACCACAATAGTAGTAAGAACTTAGTTCAACAAAATCCATTTTATCTGTCAAGATGCCACCATGCTTGCTCTCTCCAACTAGTACTCTCCTCCTTTCCAGTAAAGTGAAATCTGGAGCTTGAGTTCAACTACTTGATATACTGTAGGATTCTGAACTGACATATGAATTACACAGGATTAAGTTACACTTGGCACAGTAGACTCTTCTGAGTCTTTTATTTATTTATTTTTTTAATCTTGGGGTAATACTTCATTCATCTGGTATCGATATTAAGTATTACATCTATTTGGACAAACTGAAGACAATGCCCCATCTTTAAAGTCCAGATAAAGGGAAGCTGAAATCCATTTCCTCCCAGAATTCTGTTCTAATTTTCCATTTTATTTATAAAAATTGAATTAAGTGACACAGTCTAATCAACCCTCTTATTATATCTTAATATACCAGATGAGTCCAAAGGATTCAGTAATGAATGAACCTTTCTAAAAGTCCATTATTAATTTTCCTAAACCCTTAACACTAACAAAAGGGCTCTGAGACACAGAGGACCGAGAAGAAGTCACAGTCCTCAACCAGTTGACAACTGGAGTCTTCCCAACAGTGATAGGAAACAGTCTTTCAATGTCCTCCTTTTGGCTGTACTTTTGGCCAGACTACAGTGGGGTCTGAGTGGTAGAATACAGGATGGTGTGGCAAACAGAAAACGCAGACGAAGGTCTGTGCTCTCCTTAGAACACCCTGCTGTCTGGGGTCTCCTCCTTCCAATCTACTAACAGAAGTTTTGACTTCCCTGCTATTTGGAATCCCACATGCCCATGGGCCCTATTTTCTGAGCAGTTATTTTCAGGAGCTACTAAAACTTTCTGTTTGGTCTAGATGGCACACGTGTACTTTAACAAAGGAGGACAAACATGCTGCCAATTACTTTCTAGATTTGACACTAAAAGCACAAGTACCAAAACTATCATCACCACCACCAAACCCAAACAGTAGAGTGAGACTATATTAGACTATAAAGGATAGCAATCAACTAAATGGAAAGGGGAAATAAAAAACAGGAGATCTCTACACATTATAGATCTGAGAAGGGGTTAATATCCATGATATATAAGGAATTCAATAGAAAACAAAAGCAGTAAGTGAAAGAATTCTTTAATTAATTTGTGACAATCTCCAAAGTCACAAACAGACACAGGATATGTGCAAAGGTGTCCATCCCTTATCCCAAGGGAAGGACAAACAAAACCATAGCAAAATAACACCTACCATATATTAGGACTATCAAGAAAGGCACAAAAACTAACCAAGGTCTGCTGCAGATGTGGGGGAAAGGATCTTTGTGCACTTCAAGTCATGATGTAAACTGGTACAGCCATTACAGCAATTTGTATAAAGTTCCCCCAAACTAAAACCAGAACTCAGGTGAACCAAGAATCCTACTTCTGGGTCTACACTTACCAAAGGAGACAAAATTACTATCTCAAAGAGGTATGTTGGTAACAGATACCTTATGTTTATTGAAAGATTAGTAGATATAGCCAAGACATGGAAACAACATGTGTATGGCAATAGGTCAGTGTGGCAATAGGTGACTGGATAATGTAATTTGTAATTTTCAGCTGTAAAAGAGAAAGAAATCCTGCCATGTGAGAGCTAATGCTTCTGAAACTGGTCACAGAAAGGCAGATCCTGTATGTGGCATGCATATTGCTACTATACTCTGATTACATTAAATGTTACAAGTAATTTGTAAGAAAGCTGAACTCACAGAAATAGAATGGTGTATTCAGAAACATCAAATTAAATGGAGAAAAACTAGAGGCAATCCCACTAAAATCTGGGACAAGACAAGGTTGTCTACTCTCTCCCTATCTATTCAATATATTACTTGAAGTTCTAGCTAGACCAATTAGACAACAAAAGGAGATCAAGAAGTTACAAATTAGAAGTAAGAAGTCAAAGTATCACTATTTGCAGATGATATGATAGTATACATTAAGTGACAACTGATAAACAACTTCAGCAAAGTGGCAGAATATAAAATTAACTCAAACAAATCAGTACCTTCCTTTACACAAATGATAAGCAGACTAACAAAGAAATTAGGGAAATAACACTCTTCACAATAGCCACAAATAGTATAAAATATCTTGGTGTAACTCTGACCAAGTAAGTGAAAGATCTGTATGACAAGAACTTCAAATCCTTGAAAAAAGAAATTGAAGAAGACCTCAGAAGATGGAAAGATCTCCATCCTCATAGATTGGTAGGATAAACATAGTGAAAATGCTCATCTTACAAAAAGCAATCTACAGATTCAATGTAATTCCCATCAAAATTCCAACACAATTCTTCACAGACATGGAAAAACCAATCCTCAACTTCATATGGAAAAACAAAAAACCCAGGATAGCCAAAACAATTCTCAACAATAAAAGAACTTCTGGGAGAAATCACCATCCCTGACCTCAAGCTGTACTACAAAATAATAGTGATAAAAACAGACAGGCTGATCAGTGGAATAGAATTGAAGACCCAGAAGTAAACCCACACCTATAGACACTTGATCTTTGACAAAAAAGCCAAAAACATACAGTGGAAAAGAGAAAGCATCTTCAATAAATGGTGCTGGTCTGTCATTCTGTAAATAGGAGAATGAAAATAGATCCATATTTATCACCCTGCACAAAGCTCAAGTCCAAGTGATCATGAACTTCAACATAAAACCAGATACACTGAATCTAATAGAAGAGAAAGTGGGAAAGAGCCTCAAACTCATTGGCACAGGAGGAAATCTCCTGAATAGAACACCAATGGTCCAGGCTCTAGGGTCAATTATTGACAAACGGGACCTCATGAAACGGAAAAGCTTCTGTAAGGCAAAAGACACTATCAATAGGACAAGTCAGCAACCTACAGATTAGGAAAAAAACTTCACTAACTCTACATCTGACAGAGGGCTAATATCCAAAATATATAAAGAACTCAAGAAGTTAACCTCCAAAAAACCAAATAACCCAATTAAAAATGGTTACAGAGCTAAACAGAGAATTCACAATAGAAGAATACTGAATAGCTGAGAAGCACTTAAAGAAATCTTCAAGATCCTTAGTCACCAGAGAAATGCAAATCAAAACAACCCTGAGATTCCCCCTCACACTAAACAGAATGGCTAAGAGCAAATACTGAAGAGACAGCACATACTGGCAAGGATGAGGAGAAAAGAGGAACACTCTTCCATTGCTGGTGGGATTGCAAACTGGAACAATAACTCTAGAAATCAATCTGGTGGTTCCTCAGAAAACCGGAGATAGTTCTACCTGAAGACCCAGTTTGGCATATGTTGCAATTTCAACACTGGGAGAGAAGCAGAAAGATTGAGTTCAAAGTCATCCCATCCTCAACTACATATTGAGTTTGAGGTCGGCTAGGGCCATAACTCACACACAAGCTCGCTCTCTCTCTCTCCCTCTCTCCCCCCCCCCCAATTCATCCATAATTTTCTGTTTTTGTTTTTGTTTTTTTTTTGTTTTTTAAAAGACAGGGTTTCTCTGTATAGCCCTGGTTGTCCTGGAACTCACTCTGTAGACCAGGCTGGCCTCGAACTCAGAAATCCACTTGCCTCTGCCTCCCAAGTACTGGGATTAAAGGCATGCGCCACCATTGACTGGCAGACCCATAAATTTTAAGGAAATTATTATTTAGTAAATAAAGAAGAATAAGTTGCAGACATAAAACGGTCAGCACCAAGTGTGTGCTTACTCAGGCAGGGTCTCACTATGTAGTTTAGGCCGCTCTGGAACTCATGTTCTTCTGGCTCAGCTTCCTAAGTGTTGGGATCACAGGTGCACTAGCACATCTTTCTTGCAAAATAGTTCTTTGCTCAAGAGGATTTTGTTCCCTTGGAGAAAGCAAACTCCTTTAGGGGTTAAAAACAAGAAAGAAGAAACCCTGGTTCCCCAGAGCTTTAATTTGCATAGCACCCCCCACTCCCTCCAGACAGGGTTTCTCTGTATAGCCCTGGCTGTCCTGGAACTCCCTCTGTAGATCAGGCTGGCCTCGAACTCAGAAATCTGCCTGCCTCTGCCACCCAAGTCTCAACTTCTTAACAATGATGCCTTGGATTGTTTCTTATCAAGCTGTACTTTCTAAACACCTCCAAGCCTCACAGCCATGTTTCATGATGCCACCTTACTTAGTTGATTCTAGTTCTTATGGAGCTGCAATCATTCTCCCTCACCCTTATAGTCGAACTCCCATAGCACCATGTGCATGCCATTCCTAGCTAACAGACTTACCAACCGGGAACAACTGAGTAGGGATATCCTTATAACAATATGACTGTCAACAGTTCTTTGTGTGCTTGAAACTACCCAAAAAGTGGTTTATCTCTAGCAACTGACCACTGAATGAACGACAGACTAAGGTGAAGATCCCTCATTGCATAATATGTGAGTCTACCTTTGCACTCAGCAAGGCATTAATGAAATCTGTTGTTGTCAACAGGACAGAATTAGACCATCCAGTCACTCTAGGAGACTGGATGAAGAGTATTTTTCCTACCAACATCTAGACAACACTATCAATATAAAACGAAACTCCTAGGGTTCGCCCAAAAACCAAACATTCCTTTGCTTCATGTAATAATTTCCTGCTGTGAAACCTCCCCAGTTATAAAACAACTATTCTTAAGCATTTCCTTGTAATCTCTCATCCAGCCATGGCAGGTATTTTATGATAAGCTAAGACATCCAATGCACTGGAGTATCATAGAATGGCATGGGAAAAAAGAAGTTCTAGTCACAATAAAAACTAAAAGTCACTTCGTTGCACTGCATTAATATTACTAAATGCACTACTCAGGGTAATGTAATGTAGAATGAGTAGATCTATAAGTGGCTTTCCAGTCTGTTGTCAATAAAGAACAAAAACAAAATACAAAATACAAAGGAGCTCCCCTCCTCATGCTTCTCTTTTATTTACCTACTCCAGTTTGGAGCGGGGGAACGAGTTCTGAATCTGACAACATTTCATCATCTAGAGTAAGCCTGAGGTGCTAAGATTATTTCATTGTCTTTTTAAGTAATGGACTCATTAGTTCCCATGGATATTGATTAGTACAGGAAAATACATTACATACTAATTAATGAGACTGTCTCAGTAAAAGGGAAATGTTGCATAAGGTTAATTTGATCTTATAATTTGATTTTATTAATGAAAATGGTTTTATATGAAGTTTCAGATGATGTAGTGCATGAACAAAATTCAGTATGAAAACAGGCCTATTTGGTAATGCTATGACTGCTTTACAAAAAGAAAATTCTACTGGTTAAAAA
>JADRCD010200913.1:4766-34262 GCA_019843815.1 Montemys delectorum
TAGGGAGCTTCAGTTGGGGAAGTGCCTCCATGAGATCCAGCTGTGGGGCATTTTCTCAATTAGTGATCAAGGGGGTAGGGCCCCTTGTGGGTGGTGCCATCCCTGGGCTGGAAGTCTTGGGTTCTATAAGAGAGCAGGCCGAGCAAGCCAGGGGAAGCAAGCTAGCAAGGAACATCTCTCCATGGCCTCTGCATCAGCTCCTGCTTCCTGACCTGCTTGACTTCCAGTCCTGACTTCCTATGGTGATCAACAGCAATGTGGAAGTAAGCTGAATAAACCCTTTCCTCCTCAACTTGCTTCTTCGTCATAATGTTTGTGCAGGAATAGAAACCCTGACTAAGACACACATATACTGTGAGTCTATCAGCTATACAGTGTTTCACCTTGCAGTAGATAAGTAAACTTCAGATAGGTAACCTCTAGGATCATCTCTAGGACATGATGGGAATTCTTCCAAGGAGGGCAAAGCCGAAATGAACACTTTTTTTGTTTTTTTTTTGGGGGGGGAGGGTTTGATTGGATATTTTCTTTATTTATATTTCAAATATTTTCCCTTTTCTAGGTTTCCCCTTCAGAAACCCCCTATCCTATCCTCCCTCTCCCTGCCTCTATGAGGGTGCTCCCCCACCCACCCACTCTCGTCCTCCCGCCCTGGTATTCCTCTACACTGGGGCATCGAACCCCCTCAGACCCAAGGGCCTCTCCTCCTGCTGATGTCCAACAAGGCCATCCTCTGCCACATATGCAGCCTGAGCCATGGGTTGCTCCATGTGTATTCTTTGGTTGGTGGTCCAGTCCTGGGAGCTCCAGGGGTTCTAGCCTGTTGACACTGTTGCTCCCCCAATGGGGCTGCAAACCTCAGCTCCTTCAGACCTTTCTCCAAAGCTCTCTTCCTTGCTCTGAGTTTCACTGTGGCCCAACATCAGTGTCATTTTAATGGGTAACAAACCTTGCTAATTGTATCTATTCCAAGAAGGAGACAACAATAGTGGTTCTGTTTGTTTATTCTGGTGTTCAAGACAGGGTGTCACTCTGTAATCCTGGCTGACCTGAAAAACTCTCAGAGAACTGCCTGCTTCTGTCTCCCAGGTGCTGGGATTGGAGTAGTGCACCCCCACACCAGGACTGAAATAATGGCAATATCAATGGGCATGTTAATGTGGAAGGGGGAAGTTTCCTGGGGTCCCAACCCTAGATAAAGACTAATGACTGCTGGGAGAGTTAGCCTCTTCCAGGCATGAGCCCCTTTTTAGTTGTTCAATGCAAAGTGGTCAGCCTTGAGACTGTATACAGACAGACAACAAAACAGACGCAGCATACTACATGTATTTATCATGCACACAACAGATGTGGAATCTTTATGCATATAAACAAATAAAAAGAGGTTGCAGGGGAGTGGGAGGGGTTGGAAGAAGGGTAACTGGAAAGTCAAGAGAAAAAAGAGAGGATAGAGGTCATATGATTACAAATATAATTAAAGAATAAATAAGTAGAATAGAAAATAGTAAGTGGATATTGAGTAGGATTATGGTCTTTTTTCCATGAAAGGAGATTAGAGACATTTATTATTTTGAAGTTGTAGCTTATTTTGAAACAGGACTTGCGTGCATTTAGAAAGTTCACTTGTGATTTATGAAAATTATCACTAATATTTGCATGTGGCTGGGTTTGAGCATGTGTTCTAGAGGATAGGAAAATTGCCAGAATTATGGTCTTGAGAAATAGACTAGTGGTAAATGAAGTCGTTATTGTTATTAATTGCTCTCCAATCGGTAGTGATAATAGATGTGGATATGAAACGCCCTGAGGCTGCTATGTTTAAGATAAATATTTACCACATTCCAGGAAATGAATTTATTTATATAAGATGTGTTCAGCAGTTGCACAATGTTTTTCTTTCCTGTTTTCTTTTCTTTTCTTTTTTTTCTGCCTTATCTTTTTTACTAGATAGTTGACTCTAAAGATCTTGGTTGCCTTGGGGCACCTGATGTGGGATCTCTGAAACTCTGCAAATGTGCCATGCATGTGGCGTTAGTTGGCACCGCTCAGTATTGTGAGGAGCTGCAGTGGAGGGTAGCTGGAGGTTTAGAATTGCAGACCTCCACTTACTATGCTAGAGGATATCCCTGCTTTAATAATTCTACAAACATTATTTTTATGAAGTGAGGCACTTGTATCACAAAATTACTGTGCTTCATTTTTCTTTGAAGTTAGAATGCAATTTGATGGTTTTTGTTACTCAGGATGCTCGCACTGACTGAAAGTTTGAGTAGCAGAAGAAAATTTGTTTTCTGTAGAGAATAAAAAGGCAAGAAGTCTTTGGTCATGTGCTTAACACATAAGTGAAGATGGTAACCAAATACTCTCATCTACCAAGTATGCTTTTGTCCTCTGAAAACACCCTTTTACATAGTGTTGTGAGGGAGTCTTGTCCTTACAGGAACCAATTATTATTTCTATGCCAAAATAATGTCAATCCTAATTTTTTCTCAGAGAGTTCTTTTAAACTTATTTATTTTATGAGAGTGTTTATGTGCATGTGTGGTGCCTGAGGAGGCCAGAAGCAGGTGTCTCATTCTTTGGAACTAGAGATACAGATGGGGGTGAGTCACCACGTGTGTGCAGAGAATTGAACCTGGGTCACTGGCAGGGCAGCCAGTGCTCTGAACCATTGAACAGTCTCTCCACCTCACCTAGCCTTCTTGTGTGTGTGTGTATATGTGTGTGCATGTGTGTGTGTGTGTGTGTGTGTGTGTGTCCGAACACAAGTGTGTGCGAGTGTCTGTGCCTAACTGTTCTTAGCATGTAGAAGAGGAAAAGGATGAAAGGATACAGTGATAGGTATGTTAATTAACTGATCGGAAACTTTCATATATAATAGAGCAAGCCATCACATTGTACCCCATAATAGATTCAAATATCAATCAAAAATACATTTTAAAACTTTGTAAATATGCCCTCCTTTTTATATTTTTTAAATTAATTTATTTATTTACAGTCCATATTCCATTCCTGCCCCCCATCCACCCTCCAACTGCTCCACATCCCATCCCCACCCATGTCTCCGTGTGGATGCCACCAAGCCCCACCCCACCTGACCTCTAAACTCTCTAGGGCCTCCAGTCTCTGAGGGTTAGGTGCATCATCTCTGAATGAACACAAACCTGAAGTCCTCTACTGTATGTGTGTTGGGAGCCTCATATCAGCTGGTGTATGCTGTCTGTTTGGTGGTCCAGTGTTTGAGAGATTTCAGAGTCCAGATTAATTGAGACTCCTGGTCCTCCTACAGGATCACCCTTCTTCTCAGCTTCTTTCATTCTTTCCCTAACTCAAGCACAGGGGTCAACAGCTTCTGTCCATTGGTTGGGTGCAACTATCTGCCTTTGACACTTTCAGCTTCTTGTTGGGTCTTTAGGAGTGCAGTCGTGATAGGTCCCTTTTTGTGAGCACTCCATAGCCTCAGTAATAGTGTCAGGCCTTGGGACCTCCCCCTGAGCTGGATCCCTCTTTGGGCCTGTCGCTGGACCTTCTTTTCCTCAGGCTCCTCTACGTTTCCATCCATGTAATTCTTTCAGACAGGACAATTATGGGTCAGAGTTGTGACTGTGGGATGCCTTCCCTCCCTCATTTGATGCCCTGTCTTCCTGCTGAAGGTGGGCGCTATAAATTCCTTCTCCCTACTGTTGGACATTTCATCTAAGGTCCCTCCCTTTGATTCCTAAGAGTCTCTCACCTTCCAGGTCTCTGGTGCATTCTGGAGTGTCCCTCCCAACCTCCTACCTCCTGAGGTTGCCTGTTTCCATTCTTTCTGCTGCCCCTCAGGGCTTCAGTCCTTTTCCCTCACCCAATACCAGATCAGGTTCCACTCTCCCCCAAACTCCCTCCCCATCCACTTTCCCTCCCGGGTCTCTTCCTCCCTCCCGACTTGTGATTGCTTTCTTCTCTCTCCCAAGTGGGACTGAGATGTCCTCACTTGGACATTTCAGTTTGTTAACCTTTTTAGTTCTGTGGACTGTATCTTGGATATTCTGTAAATTTCTTTTGGAGGGGGGCTAATATCCACTTATTAGTGAGTACATATCATGCACATCCTTTTGGGTCTGAGGATGATATTTTCTAGTTTCATCCATTTGCCTGCAAAACTCAGGATACCCTTGTTCTTAATAGCTCAGTAGTATTCATTGTGTAAATGAACCACATTTTCTGTATCCATTCTTCTGTCATGGGACATCTGGGTTGTATTCAGCTTCTGGCTATCACAAATAAGGCTGCTATGAACATAGTGGAACAAGAGTCCCTATGGCATGATGGGTCATCTTTTGGGTATATTCCCAAGAGTGGTATAGATGGGTCTTCAGGTAAATCTATTTCCAATTTTCTCAGAGACCTCCAAATTGATTTCCAGAGTGGTTGTACCAGTTTGCAATCCCACCAGCAATGGTGGAGTGTTCCTCTTTCTCCATATCCACTCCAACATGTGTTGTCATTGAGGTTTTGATTTTAGCTATTCTGATTGGTGTAAGGTGGAATCTCAGGGTCGTTTTGATTTGCATTTCTCTGATCACTAAGGACTTTGAACATTTCTTTAGGTGCTTCTCAGCCATTTGAGATTCTTCAGTTGTGAAGGCTAGGTTTAGTTCTGTACCCCATTTTTTGATTGGGTTGTTTGGTTTCTTGAGTTCTTTATATATTTTGGATATTAGCCCTCTATCGGATGTGGGGTTAGTGAAGATTTTTTTCCAATGTGTAGGTTGCTGATTTGTCTTATTGACTATGTCCTTTGCCTTACAGAAGCTTTCCAGTTTCATCAGGTCCCGTTTATCAATTCTTAATCTTAGAATGTGAGCCATTGGAGTTCTGTTTAGGAAATTTCCCCCTCATGCCAATGAGTTCAAGGCTCTTTCCCATGTTCTCTTCTATTAGATTCAGTGCATCTGGTTTTATTTTGACGTCCTTGATCCACTTGGACTTGAGCTTTGTACAAGGTAACAAATATGGGTCTATTTTCATTCTTCCACATACAGACAGCCAGTTAGACCAGCATCATTTATTGAATATGCTATCTTTTTTCCATTGTGTTTTTGTGGCATCTTTGTCAAAGATCAAGTAACCATAAGTGTGTGATTTTATTTCTGGGTCTTCAATTCTATTCCATTGATCTATGTGTCTGTCTCTGTACCAATACCAAACAGTTTTTATCCCTATTGCTCTGTAGTAAAGCTTGAGGTCAGGGTTGGTGATTTCCCCCAGCTGTTCTATTATTGTTAAGAATTGTTTTCCCTATTCTGGGATTTTTGCCTTTCCAGATGAATTTGAGAATTGCTTTTTCCATGTCTTTGAAGAATTGTGTTGGGATTTGATGGAGACTGCATTGAATCCATAGATTGCCTTTGGTAGGATGGTGAGTTTTACTATGTTAATTCTGCCAATCCATGAGCATGATAGATCTCTCCATTTTCTGAGGTCTTCTTGGATTTCTTTCTTCAGAGAATTGAAGTTATTGTCATACAGGTCTTTCACTTGTTTGGTTAGAGTTACCCCAAGATATTTTATATTATTTGTGGCTATTGTGAAGGGAGTTGTTTGCCTAATTTCTTTCTCAGCCTGGTTAACCTTTGTATAAAGGAAGGCTACTGATTTATTTGAGTTAATTTTATATCCAGCCACTTTGCTGAAGTTGTTTATCAGCTGGAGAACTTCTCTGGTAGAATTTTTTGGGTTGTTTATGTATACTATCATATCATCTGCAAATAATGATACCTTTATTACTTCTTTACCAATTTGCATCCACTTGATCTCCTTTTGTTGTCTTATTGTTCTAGCAAACACTAAGAGTATTATATTGAATAGATATGGGGAGAATGGGCATCCTTGTCTTGTCCCTGATTTCAGTGGGATTGCTTCAAGTATGTCTCCATTTAATTTGATATTGGCTGTTGGTTTGCAGTAAGTTAGTTTTATTATGTTTTGGTATGGGCCTTGAATTCCTGATCTCTCCAATACTTTTAACATGAAGGGGTGTTGTATTTTGTCAAATGCTTTTTCTGCATCTAAGGAGATGATCATGTGAGTGATCTTTGAGTTTGTTAATATAGTGGATATATGTTAATGGATTTTTGTATATTAAACTAGCCTTGCATCCCTGGGATGAAGCCTACTTGATCGTGGTGCATGGTGGTTTAAATGTGTTCTTGGATTCAGTTTGCAAGAATTTTATTGAGTATTTTTGCATTTATATTCATAAGCAAGATTGGTCTGAAGTTCTCCTTTTTGGGTGAGTCCTTGTGTGGTTTAGGTATCAGAGTAATTGTGGCTTCATAGAACAAGTTAGGTAGTGTTCCTTCTGTTTCTAATTTGTGGAATAGTTTGGGGAAAATTGGTATCAGGTCTTCTTTGAAGGTCTGGTAGAATTCTGCACTAAATCCATCTTGCCCTGGGCTTTTTTTGGTTAGGAGGTTTCTAATGACTTCTATTTCCTTGTATGATATAGGCTGTCTAGATAGTTTACCTGCTCTTGATTTAACTTTGGTATGTGGCATCTGTCTATAAAACCATCTATTTCATCTAGATTTTCCAGTTTTGTTGAATATAGACTTTTATAGTAGGATCTGATGATCTTTTGAATTTCCTCTGTTTCTCTTGTTATGTCTCCCTTTTTATTTCTGATCTTATTAATTTGGATACTGCCTCTTGGCCCTTTAGTTAGTTTGGCTAGGGGTTTATCTGTCTTGCTGTTGATTCTCTCAAAGAACCAGCTTTTGGTTTTGCTGATTCTTTGTATTGTTTTCTTTGTTTCTGTTTGGTTGATGTCGGTCCTAAGTTTGACTATTTCCTGCCTTCTATTCCTCTTGGGTGAGTTTGCTTCTTTTTGTTCTAGAGCTCTCAGGTGTGCTGTTAAGTTGTTAGTGTAAGATCTCTCCAGTTTCTTTACCAGGGTACTTAGTGCTATGAACTTTCCTCTTAGCACTGCTTTCATTGTGTCCCATAAGTTTGGGTATGATGTGTCATCATTTTCATTAAAATCCAAGAAGTCTTTAATTTCTTTCTTTATTTCTTCCCTGACCAAATTGTCATTGAGTAGAGAATTGTTCAGTTTCTTTCTTTCTTTCTTTCTTTTTTTTTTTTTGGTTTTTTCGAGACAGGGTTTCTCTGTGTAGCCTTGGCTGTCCTGGAACTCTGTAGACCAGGCTGGCTTTGAACTCAGAAATCCACCTGCCTCTGCCTCCCAAGTGCTGGGATTAAAGGTGTGCGCCACCACGCCCAGCTGAATTGTTCAGTTTCTTTGTATAATGGGCTTTCTGTAGATTTTGCTGTGCTTGAAGAATAGCTCTAGGCCATGGCGGTCTGATAGAATGCATAGTATTATTTCAGTCTTCTTTTATCGGCCGGGCAGTGGTGGGGCATGCCTTTAATCCCAGCACTTGGGAGGCAGAAGCAGGAGGATTTCTGAGTTCAAGGCCAGCCTGGTCTACAGAGTGAGTTCCAGGACAGCTAGGGCTACACAGAGAAACCAAAAGCCAAAGCAAAAACAAACAAACAAACAAACAAAAAGAGCAAAAAAAGAAAAATCTTCTTGTATCTCTTGAGGCTTGTTTTGTGACCAATTATATGGTCGATTTTGGAGAAGGTACCATGAGGTGCTAAGGTGTATTTTTTTGTTTTAGGGTAAAATATTCTGTAGATATCTGTTAAATTCATTTGGCTCATAACCTCTCTTAGTTTCACTGTGTTTCTGTGTAGTTTCTGTTTCAATGACCTGTCCATTGGTGAGAGTAGGGTGTTGAAATCTCCCACTATTATTGTGTGTGTTCAGTGTGTTTTCAGTTTTAGTAAAGTTTCTTTTATGAATTTGGGTGCTCTTACATTTGGGACATAGATGTTCAGAATTGAGACTTTCTCTTGGTGGATTTTCCCCTTGATGAATATGAAGTGTCCTTCTTCATCTCATTTGATGACATTTGGTTGAAAGTCTATTTTGTTGGATATTAGGATGGCAATTCCTGCTTGTTTCCTGGGATCATTTCCTTGGAAGACCTTTTTCCATCCTTTTACTCTGAGATAGTGCCTGTCTTTGTAATTGAGGTGTGTTTTTTGTATTCAGCAAAATGCTGGGTCTTGTTTGCATATCCAGTCTGTGAGCTTATGTCTTTTTATAGGTGAGTTGAGTCCATTAATATTGAGAGATATTAAAGAGAGATGACTCTTGGTTCCTGATATGTTTGTTTTTGTAGGTGGCTTTATGTGCTTGTGGCTCTCTGCTTTTGACTTTGTTGTGAGATGCTTCCTATCTTGTCCTTTCTTTGGTGCAGGTATCTTCCTTGTGCTGGAGTTTTCCTTCCAGGATCCTCTGTAGGGCTGGGTTGGTAGATAGATACTGTTTGAATTTGGTTTTGTCCTGGAATATTTTGGTTTCTCCATCAATGTCGATTGAGAGGTTTGCTGGTATAGTAACCTGGGCTGGCATTTGTGTTCTCTTAGAGTCTGCATGACCTCTGACCAGTATCTTCTGGCTTTCACAGTCTCTGTTGAGAAGTCTGGTCTAATTCTCATAGGTCTACCTTTGTATGTTACTTGGCCTTTTTCCCTTGCAGCTTTTAACATTCTTTCTTTGCTCTGAGCATTTAGTGTTTTGATAATTATGTGATAAGAAGATTTTCTCTTCTGGTCCCATTTATTTGGTGTTCTGTAGGCTTCTTGTACCTTTATGGCCATCTCTTTCTTTAGGTTGGGGAAGTTTTCTTCTATGATTTTGTTGAAGACATTTTCAGGTCCTTTGAGCTCAGAATCTTTGTTCTCCTCTCTCCCAATTATCCTTAGATTTGGTCTTTTCATTGTGTCCTGAATTTCCTGGATGCTTTGGGTTTGAAGTTTTTGATGTTTTGAATGTTCTATGACAGTTGTGTCAATCTCTTCTACAGTATCTTCTACACCTGAGATTCTCTCTTCTATCTCTTGTATTGTGTTGGTGATGCTTACATCTGTAATTTATGACCTCTTTCCTAGGTTTTCTGTTTCCAGGTTAGCCTCCATTTGTGTTTCCTTATTGTTTCTACTTCCACTTTTAGGTCTTGGATCACTTTATTCAATTCCTTCACCTGTTTACCTGTGTTTTCCTGTATTTCTTTCAGTGAATTATTGATATCCTCTTTAAAGGACTCTATTATCTTCATGAGATAGGATTTTAGGACAGATTCCTGATTTTCAGGTGTGTTGGTGTATTCAGAGCTTGTAGTGGTGGGAGAACTGGGTTCTGATGATGCCCACGTATTTTGGCTTCTGTTGCTTATGGTCTTGCATTTGCCTTTTGCCATCTGTATATCCCTGGTGTTTGTTGGTCTGGGTGACTGTATGGAATCTGCCTCTTCTATCCCTGGGTTGTTTCTGGTCTCCTGGTAGGCCTGTGGCCCTGGCTGTATCCGACCACCTGTGGGACCTTTCAATGGGGGCTTTTCACACGGGCAGAGAAGCTGCTGATCTGTTACTCTGGCTGTAGTAGGTCTCCTGAGAGGCCTTCAGAAAACTGCTCCACATGCAGCAGGTCCTCTAGGATAGATTGGGATATGGAGTCTTCAAGGGAGAGACCAACTAGGAGTCTGCCCCAGCAGCAAGGACCAGGCAGAACTATGCCCTCCTTTAAATCTGAGAAGTTTTTCTTGAACATCTAAGTTTCCTGTATTTAAAACTATTAGAAGATATATATAGACAGATGCGTATTTAACCCACCACATAAATTCCAAAGTGCTTAGACTTGTCTGTTCCTAATGTCTCACTTCTTACAAGTGGTGACATGTTAAATTGGATATTATTGCAAGGTCCTCAAAACATCCTAGCAAAGCACAAATTAGGTCCATATATCATTATAATTATGTAAAGTGCAAGAGGCAAGAGTATTTTAAAGCTCAGAGAACAATGGAGTAGAAATACCCCTACATAAAAAACAAAACTGAAAACTGGTTAGCAAGTGATTTTAAATGAATTTTGATAACATGGAAGGCCTTAAGTAGTTTAACAACAGTTTTATATCAGACATAAACAAAATTAAGTTACCAGTTTTATAAAGTTGAACTATAGCAGATTACATACACATACACATCTAAACCTGAAGTGTGGAAAATTTTCTGGTTTAACAAATTAAATGTATGTTTCCTTTTTTTTTTTTTTTTTACATCCATTGACCACATTTAAATGACTGCTGATTTCTATTGAAGAAATTTAAATAAAATTCATTATAATGTACTTGAAGTGGATTCTTCATCATTGGCCAGTTACCCCTGGAGACCTGAACTTCCTGCTTCATGGAGTTATTTAAATTATCCTCTAAACATGAATGACTTGTACACATCCTCTTCTGATCCCTGTACATTGGGAGTTATTGTACCGTGGTGCTAGCCAGGACCCAGGTTCCCTGGGAGGCAGGAGGGATGGTCCTCCCCTTCAGGCGTGATGGGGCTGATGGGATGACCTTTCCTGAGATGCCTTTGGAGAAGGAGCTTCTCAGTGACTCTTGTCATCCAGCTGGAGACAGGAATTATTATGTCCAATCCAAGAAAAGACATTTGAAGCATTTGTAATCCGTGGATAGATCAGGAGATTTTCTTTACTGCTTTAAAATAAAAGAGATAGCAAAGAGTTAGCATTACCCTTAGTCTGTGTGGTTCTTAACGGACACTTTTAAGGAGCATTATTTGTCTTGTAGAAAACTGAAGACAATTTTCTTAATTAGCATATTGAGTGATATTTGCGGTTATGTTAATTCCTCTATAAGAAATTACAAGTTTACCTCTATCTATTGATCATGTAAAATGCGACCATGGAAATCCTCATGGCAATTTTCTCACTCCAGAGCTGTATTTCAGATTCTGATGGAGTGATTGATGAGGGTGGGATTCCTGTTTCTGGCGTGGTATCCACTTTTGGTGCTGTGGCCTTTCCTAAGTGTTGGTACTTCCTCTAGACAGGGGCAAACTGGAAGAGTGGTGAAAATGTGGGATGCCTTACCCAACTCTCATGCCCTCTCAGTCTCTTCCTCTGGCTGCTGATTTTCCTCTCTTTCTTTAGATAAAACTCAAATCATTTTGGGGAATTTTGTAGAAATTTGGAGCTCCTGTCTAATCCCTATGTTGAGATGTTCATTTCTCCAGTACAATGAAGAACACAAAGGTGCTTGTCAGAGCAACTCCTACTGAGTTAGTGTGTGTGTACTGATGCTCTTGGCATTGTACTATCTGTTTTGTATCAGGCTTCCTAGCTATTTCCTTGTTTATTAGCGAAATGATTTTTCTTAATAGCTGCCCTTCTGACAAATGAAGAAATATTTGCTCCTTGTAGAGGGAACCCTAAATGGAAGGGACTGGAACATCTGTATTCGTGGCAGGCTGTAGTGTTGGTGTGAGAAACGTCTGCTGATTGACCTTCATTCTTGACTGAATGTCGGAAAAATATGCATAACTGGGCCTTTGTCTACAAACAAATAGCAAATGTCTCTCATGGAAACAGGGAACTCTATTTCCTTTGCTTTGGGTATGGGAAGGGAACTCGTTCCCAGCTCTGTTATCAGAGGGGTTGTGTGATTTATTTGTCTTGAAATCTGCCACCTTGGCAAGCAACTTTTTTATTAATCCCAATTTATTTTTATATTTAAAGGTTTAGAGGCCAGTAATATCACACTTACAGGAGAAATGCCTTTTGTTAAATGACCAAATACACCTTTGTTGGCACATGGATGTCCACAAAACATTGCGTGGTCTGGTAATAGATTTTGGGTTAAAGTACTTAAGAAGGATCTTAAGCTGGCTACCAGGAATCAGATGGAAGTTTATAAATCACCTTAGATTGGGTCAGTTCCATGACGAGGATCCCAGCAGAGCCTGAACCCTCTGAACTGGAGTTTGAACTGCACTGACCCTTCATGAAGTCAGTCCCCAGGAGCTGTCCACCATGCACACTATGGCCTGGGTTCCATGGTGAATAGTCTCAGACTCTTACAGGCACCTCTCTGCCTCTGTAACTAGCAAGTTAATATGATAGCAGGACATTTATTTACTTTGTATCTCCTGTCCTTCATAGTAGACAACTTATTTAATTCAATGAGAATGTCACAGTACTTCTTTCATTCAGTGAGAATGTCTGGCGTTAGACAACTGTTTCAGACTACTGTTTTAGAATTACTTTTAGCATTGTGAAGGTTTTGAGTGGTTACATTTTCAGCAGTGATAATTAACTTTGTCCATGTTGCTTTGAGGGTATTATATGTAAAACAACTGAATTTTGTTTCCTATGTGCCTTTTGTTCTGCAGCTGGCTATAGCTCTGACCTACTGTGAGAGGGTGCAGACCAGAATGTTAAACTCCATTTTTTTGAAAGCTGCATTTTTACCTTGTAAATTAAATATAACTTTTTTCCTAAGTAGTAATTAGAAATGCATGAATTTATTAGAGAAGAGAAACTTGTATCTATCCAACATTGAGGTTTTAAGACTATTTTTGAAGTTGCTAAGTACAAATATTTTAGTAAATAATATCAGGTCTAATGTTTGTGTGCTAAAAATCATTTGAATTGCAGTGAATTGGCTGCTAACCTCATCTGGCAAATATTGATGAATGCCATAAAAATCAAGCATCTTAACCTCCCTTTACTGTTGGCATTTTTGTAGTTTACCAAAAGACCCTTCACAGTAACTTTCAGAGCATTGGTACCAAAGCCTAATTCTGAATTTCTGTATGAAGATTCACCATGGTGAGTAATTGACAGAAGTTTCTCAGCTAGCTGTCCAGGGCTAATGCATTCATGTGATTGGCAGCTTTAGCCTCAAATGGAGTCCTGCGTCTTTACTCGCTGCCATACTCTTTGCAACCAAACTGCACATCAGCTCTGGACTCTTGCTCAGGTGACTTCTTGAGATGACCGTGTGTATGTCGCTTGGTTAGTGTTCACAGTATTTTGCATTCTGTGATATGGAGAGCAACATTGAGGAGACTCATGTTTATTTGTATGCTGTACATATTAGAGCTGGCATTTTGCCACAGAACTTTGACAAGGGCAGAATATTTGTGCATTTCGTATTTGAGCCGAAACTTCTGGGTTGGAGCTCTAAATTTTGTTTATTCCCTTAGGTAATTAACTGCTTTTCAGCATCCAGAGGACATGTATTAGTGGAATTTTTTTTTTTTTTTTTTTTTTTTTTTTTTTAGTGTTTAAACTTGGTAGATGTCCTTTTCTTAAACTTAGGCACTAAAAATTCTCATCAGTGAAGCCTGTGATTCCTGTTTGTGGCTAGTGTTAATCATCCTTCAGCAGGGCTTTGAAGTTAGCTTTCTCCTGCTTTTTTTCTCTTCTTAACACAGCAGGGGCTCATGAATAAACCCAACTCCTCTGATAGGTATAGTATATTATTGTTCCCGCCTGTGGCTCTTTCTAATACAAACTCCATTTCTGGTTACTTTGCTGATCAAATCAGTATAACAGAGGGCATCTTTTCTCGCCCCCTCCCCTTTCTGGTTGTAAAACTCTCTCTAGGAACCCTGGGAGAAAAGGCAATCTGGCAGGTGAGCAGGTGAGTGAGTGGGTTGGGGAGTGATTCCGGGTGGAGTGTTTTAGTTTTCTGCCTATTGTGTTGCTTTTTAGTTCAAGGATTCTCAATCTGTGGATCAAGACCCCTTTGGGGTACAGATATCTTGTACATGAGATATTTACATTACAATTCCTAACAGTAGCAAAATTACAGTTACAGAGTAGCAACAAAATAACTTTATGGTTGGAGGTCTCTACAACATGAGGAACTGTGTTAAATCACCGCAGCATCTGGAAGGTTGAGAACCACTGTTTTAGTCTTTTTATATTCTTTGTGTTGCTTCTTATTGTCCTGCATCCTTGAACTTAAAGCCCCTGTCCTTTAGAACTAGAGTTTTTGAAAATTCCTGTCTTCCCATTCAACTATATGAGTTTGTTGTTGTATGGGGTAACAATATCAAAGGCAATCTCTTGATTTTAGAATGTGTGCCGGCCGGCTGTGTGTGCGCATTTTAAAGCAGTGAGCAAAGGGAGCAGGTGGGCAGGAGGAGGCCGACTCACTGCTGCTCAAAGACCTTGCAATTCTGACAGGAACATTCAGACATCTCAGTTTTAAAAAGTTACTTAATTACTAAATCGGGTAGCCTTGCTATTTCCACAAATGGTGTTTGTAACTGATCTCACTATAGAAATGAGTGGTGGCCATATGCCCACTTCAGAATACAGCTCATGAATAAAGAAAACAGAGTACGCTAGCTGAGGGCTGATTGTAGAATATATCCCATGTCCAAGTCTGTGTACTATGCTAGCTGGAGGTTTTAAAAATGTATTTGGGGAAATGAAAATAAAAAGGCTATTTTTGAATTTTTTCACGTGTATATCACAGGGCTAGGGATGCCGCTCTTCAGGCTTGTTACACTCGGAGGCTGGTCACTTTGAGCGAGAGATTGTCTCTAAGCTGTAGATTTCTTAATTGTAAAAATAAATGTAAGCTGTGTGAGAGATCCTTCTATTTCCAGGAGTAAGTGTCAAAACGAAACACGTGCCAATGCCTTGGCAACCTTATTCTTTATCTGACTTGTGTACACAGTGAGCTCCTCCTTGGCCTCAGACTCATTCTCAATGCAGAATGAATGGCAAGAAGGCCCTGTGCCTGCCTGCCTCGGTGTTGATTGACAGTGGGCTGTATCACCTCCTGAGATCATCTAACCCTCGTCACCTTTTCTCTTCTTAGCATGGTGCTGATGACCTCCCTAGGACAGACACAAATTCAGGTACTTGAAGAGGTAGGGGTAGACAGACGCAACTCTTGTTGTGGCAGTGACCGGCTGCTTTATGCAGATACAATATGGCTCCCGAAATTGAATTTCCAGGTGTATGCTCTCCCTGCCTCTTCACTCATGCCTTCAGTGTTTATGAGTTCCCTCACTGGGTTTTCTGATGTGGGCCTCTCTGTTCCTCTTTGCCTCTTGCCGTTGCCACTATCCTGGGTTTATCATCTCCAAACAGTCGAAGCCCATTTCTTTGAGCCATTACTCTTGCTCAAGTGTATGTCATGAGGAGTCTGCCCTGGTCCATGGTCCTTGTCCCTCCTTATTGTACTGTAGATTCTTTTGGCACCACACATCCCACTGGCCAGTCAGGGCATGACTCACCATCATGTGCTCATGCTCTTCCGAGCCTTCTTCTACTTATATAAAAATGGCTATGAATTGCTCTTCTTTTCATACCCCACATGGGGAATACGAATTCTTTTTAATACCGTATCTCCAGTGCCTTACTGGTAGTCTTTCCTGAACTTTAAAGGTGACAAACCCAAGGTTCCGGGAAGTTAAATAACTGGTCTAACTGCAGAGAGATTGGATGCAGCGGACTCCTTGTTTTGTTCTAAAAGTCCTCTGAGCATCACCTCCCTTGTCACAGCTGGAAGTCGGGAATCTTATTGGGACAGGGAAAGAGGGTGACATGAGCTCTTGGATGTCTTCTGAGCATCTGAATTGGTAATTATTGTTTTCACAGCATTTCAGACACCCATTGGTCCTGAACACTTTATAGTCTGTTATCCTTAGTGGAACTTTTCTACCCTTTTCATTTACCTTTGATGCCCAGTCCGTACATAATTAATATTTTACAAGAATGCATTCTGCTTTCTGACTGCAGCACAAGAGGAACAGTACACTAAATTTCTAAGAAGCTTCCCATGTGCTAGAATCTGTTTTTCATACAGATAGAAATTTCTACCAGACCTGGGGTATCTTCTAATAAATGCTTCTGTTTCTTGAGCATGCCTTGCCTGACAGTGATTGTAGCTATCAATTTCTTCTGTGTGTTTTCCCCAGGACACTGTTTCTGCTTTGGTTCTAACCCATTTATTCTGGATTTGGCCCCTGCAGACTGCAGTCCTTCCTTTATTTTCCTCTCCCCGGTGTGACATTATAACTGACCCACTGATGTCGTTTTAACCTGATATGGGAGAAAAACAAGCATCCTCATAATTAATACCATTAAACTGCATGAATTATGCTTCAGCTTTCAGAGGAAAAATGATAAAGAAAATGAAGATAGTTCATTAAAATGGGCTGATCCCCTGTGGGAATCCCATGTGACGGGGGTGCAGAGGTAGGGATATTCCTCTTTAAGAACAATGATGTGTACTGCTTAGCTTGAGCTTTGAGAAGTCACTGACATGATTTGGGAACTGCCAGTAAATCTGCTTTAATCAGTTAAACAGAAAGAAATCCAGCATCGTGCCACTGACTGGTTGATTAATTTAAATCCAGAGACACACAGTCTTGCCTGAAAGCCCATTGCAAGGTCCATGTACAGGAGGGATGCTATTCACAAGCACTGAGCCCAGTCTGGCTGTCAGATCCTTTCAGCTCTGCTGGACCTCTTAGGCTGCAGGCGTCAGCTTTAACCCCTTAATGCCTGCTTCAATTGGTATTCATGCTCTGCATTTCTCTCAGTGTTCTTTATTTGTAGCCTAGGGAAGAGGTGTTTTAAATCAAACTAATCAAAGGGCTAAAATAGGAAGTTATCTTCAACTAGGTTCTTCAGAAAAAAAAAATCAGAGCTTAATCCCTCACTTCTTCTGAGAATCATAATCAAAATTAGAATCACGGAATGCCGAAATAAGTTTTAGGCATTAAAGTAAGCTGCAGTGTCTAATTCCTTGACTTTGAGATTCAAGACACTAAGGGCTTTGTTATCTGCATTCAGTTCAGGATATAGGGGTAAGATGCTAGACTCTAGAATGAGTTAAAAATTACAGTAAGGAAATAATCCTTGACCTTTAAATGAAAGCAAACTTTAAACTCTTCGAGGGTAAAACTGAGTAGCTTCATTCCTTTTGGACTGAGAAGTGGACTCCAGAGGATCCCATGCCACCTTCCGAACTTCACAGGCGTTGCATGCATATGGTGCACAGCCACACAAGCAGGCAAAACACTGCTACACATAATCTGAGGGGGCCCACGTGCTTAGAGGAGAAGGAGAGGGGGAAGGGAGAAGGATTGAGGGAGAGGGTGAATGGGAGGGAGCAGTGAGCAGGATGTAAAGTGAATAAAAATTTAATAATAAAAACTAATAAAAAATTAAAACATAACAGCAATTAATAAACCAAAACCCAACCAAACCACACACTATACACACAAAAGAAAAGTTTTCTTACATGGGCCAATCTGTTGGGCCTGCTTGCAGAAGAGGTAGCTGTTTATTAGAAGGTAGAAGTCCAACTGAAAAAGCACAATGGGAAATCGGGGAAGTTAGAAGTTGTGTGGTAGAAATGATGGAATCTAGTTGAGCTTTTGTTTTTGTTTTGTTTTCATCTTTTGAGAGCAAAATTCATATTGATTCCTTAGCAAGTCACATGGGGTTCTCTTTTAAAAAGCTTAGGAAAAAGCATTTAATCATAAGTACCTTGCAAAATGGAAAGTAGGATTATAAAGTTTGTGTTCATTCACTGTTGACGGACTGAAGGCAGAGTACAAGCTCAGTTCTAGGCGGGGACTAGGAAGCAACTATAGACTTTACGTTTTCAGAGGCTTAGAGGCAGTGGGAAAATTGCAGTAACCATTCATCGCATTGTTTGTTTGTTTGTTTGTTTTGTTTTGTTTCTGTTACTTGCAGGGGAGAGACAGCACACTTGTGAAGTGCAGGCTCTACCAGTGAGCGACAGTCCTAGACCCACAAAAGTATATCTCAAGGGTGGTTAGAGAGATAAAGAGCATTGGTGATTTTGAGATCCAGCTTTCTGCTTGGGGAGAGAGATAGGACTTGGTGGGTGGGCAGGGTTTCACTGATTGGAAGAGATGAAAGTAATGTGGAGACAAGGTAGGGTGGGAAGGTAGATACATAACGACTTTTCTGAGAAGGATGCAGCATCCATTTCTAGAACAGGATTATTAGTGTGTTGGATTGTCTAGTGGGCTATTGTCTGAAGTGCTCAGAGGCAAGGCTGGCTGTGTTGATGCAGTTGTCCTACGGGGGAGCCTTTTAGAATCTTGTAGTTTAGAATCTTGACCAGGGGTAAACTGAACGCGATAGTTAAAGCCTTCTCAAGAGGACAAAGTAATGATCACAGATTGACCAAAAGAAGGTTCCACTGAAGACAGAAGTCAGTAATGAGACTAGAGAGTTATAAGATGTCAGATAGAAAGGCACCAGGTCACTAAATTTAGCCAGTACCTAGCTTTCAATATGATGGCAGGTCATAGCCTTTTCTACTAGTTCTTGTACTTTTTCATTAGCTCAGTGTGGATTTGTTTTAATTGAAATCCCAAGTCCCAAATGTTGATTGTAAGTCCCCATGCACTTCCAGTATACACTATGCTGACTTGGAGTTAGATAAACATTCGTCCAAGGGCAGAACAGCCAAGAGTAATGCTCCTTTGGGTTAGGAGGCAGTGCGGTATAAGGTATAAGTGGATTAAGGGTGCTTTGTCCTATCCTCAGAGATGTGTATGGAGGAGAGAGCTCCGTGGCCACTGGAGCTGACTGCTCTGACCTTAGAAATTGGCTGGAGCATCCCTCTGGACTCTAACTTTGCTTTGCTTCTTTTATAAACCAGCTTGAGCTCACATCAGATTAATATACAAGTCAGGCTGAGGGCCTTGTGGGTTCCCTAACTTCAGTTTTAAGGGGAAGGTGTTTCCTGGAGGCTAGACTTAGGCTTGACAAATACATTCGTATTGTAAAGGAATAATTTCTCACTGTTAAGTGCTGATTTGTTTCAGCTTGGGTACCAAGCTCAAAGAATAAGCATGTTGTTTTTCTGAAGTTAGGACAGATACAAAGGGGGATAAGGTATCCAGCTGGAGCCTGTCAGACCACAGGAGAGGCTAGTCTGTTACTGAGTAGATTTGTCTTTTCTCCCAGCTGTGCTTCTAACCTCTGGACCTTGTGCTCCTGTGGGTGGTCTAAGGTGGACGTGTACTTCACCAGTTGTAGCTCTTAGGAATAAAAACAAAGACAGACAGGTGTAGTATTTTTCTATAAAGTTATCAACGGAAGAATTTATGATCTGCCATTGCATGCCATTGCACTGTTGGGAGAAGAAAAGTAATGGTGGAGGAAAAAGAAACAAGCATGTTGAGTAGGTTATACTACGTTTAGCTGTTTTTAAATAAATAATTACGGGAGAATAAAAGCTATCTCAGGATGAATTGTGGGTAGGAGTTAGAGAAATTAGGTCCTTGTCTCCAAAGAAACATCTTTGGCAGACCACATAATCTGGCCAGCTTGGGCCACCGGCAGGATTTATTTCTCCTGGCAATCTTCTGTGTTTTCTTTAGAGCTTTATTAAAGTGTTAGCGATCTCGTGGTTTTTACCTGATGTGTGGTTATACTCTTCCTGTGATTGTCCTTTAAAAATAAATCTAACAAACTAGTTTTATTGACGGCTTGTTTTTCCCTTTTGACTCTAATCTCTGGAAAGGTCAGTGCACCTGCTCTCTCAGATGTGCCCGTTGCCTTGATAACCTTAATTCATTTTTACTTCCTAGCTCCACTCAGCCAGGCAGGAGATCTTTTTTAGAGAGTTGTTTGAAGCATCCTTGAATGCCTGTGGTTAGTGTAGGCCCAGGCCCGCCGAAGCTGTGATGAGCCCTCTGTATTTTCAGGTAGCCAGGGTGCCTACTACAGAGCACACACAGGTAGATTTCTGCTTGTTGAATTAATGTAATGGTTCATGGCTAACTCTTCTTTAAAGTAGAGAATCATATAAAGATTGAAGGACTCTCTCTCTCAAACATAATCTGTAGTTTAAATTGCCCAAAGTGTTGCTCCTAACATTTGTGTTGTAGTGCTTCTAGATACTCTTTTTTTTTTTTTGGATATTTTCTTTATTTACATTTCAAATGTTTTCCCCTTTCCAGGTCTCCCCTTTGGGAACCTCCTATCCCACCCCCTGCCTCTATGAGGGTGCTTCCCCACCCACCCACTCATGTCCTCCCACCCTGGCATTCCCCTACACTGGAGCATCAAACCCCCTCAGGCCCAAGGGCCTCTCCTCACACTGATGTCCAACAAGGCCATCCTTGGCCACATATGCTGCCTGAGCCATGGCTCGCTCCATGTTTACTCTTTAATTGGTAGTCCAGTCCCCAGGAGCTCTAGGGTGTCTGGCCTGTTGACACTGTTGCTCCCTGCGTGGGGCTGAAAAATATGGAACACTTCACAAATTTGTGTGTTATCCTTTTGCAGGGGCCATGCTAATCTTCTCTGTATTGTTAGAATTTTAGTATATGTGCTGCCAAAGTGAGGTACTTTTCAGTGTATATTCATATAAACAGAAGTAGTTTGAGATATGATTTTATAAAGGACAGGCTAGCTTCAATGACCTTGAACAACTGAGCCTCCTGTCTTTACCTCCTGATTTCTAGGATTACAAAGATGATCGGGCACACACAGTTATGAGCACAAGGGATTGAACTCAGAGGCCCTCATGCATGCTAGTCAAGCATCCTACCTATAAGCTATGTCCTCAACCCAACAAATGTTATTGTTGTTTTTTTAAATCACACTGTATGTGTAGAGCAATATATTTATATTTTTTTTTACATTTAGTGTATGTAGTGTGTGTGTGTGCAAGAGCACACGTGTGCGTGTGCCATAGCATGTATGTGGAAGCAAGAGAACAGTTTTCAGGAGTTGGCTCTCGCCTTCCACCATACAGGTCCTGGGGACTCTCAGGTTGTCAGAGCTCAGTATCATGCCACAGATTTGACCAGCTGTCTCCTTGGCTCTTAGTAATACTCCTGCTTACCTACCTCCATCTTGCTGAGCTTGCTTTGCTTTGCTTTTCAAACAGAAGGCACAGATGAAAGAACGGAAGCTTGATTGGAAAGTTCTCTCTTGTTAGCTGACTTAAGGGCAGGCTGTGTTTTCCTGAGACTACATGTTACTATTCTGCTCTCATTTTTTTTCACTAAGCTCTATGGGAGTAAGAACCTCCAACTTGTCAATTAGGTTTTTTTTTTTAAAAAAAAAAAACTCTACAGTTTTTTCAGATTGGAAAATGGCACTGTTCTATTCCATTTACTGTTTTTGAAGCCATGGTATGGTTAGACATTTGTAAGCTATTTACTTACAAGGGAAACATTAAAAGGCAGGCTTGGCATCATCTAAATTGAAATGGAGATAATAATAGTGCCTTTGAAGAAGCTGAGCTCTAAGTATGTGGTGCAGAGTGACAACCTTCCCTTTTTACTGTGTTGCGATTGTCTTAAGGAAGACCTGCCAACTCACTTGCTTATCCTTACAATTTCAGGAGTTACAATAAAAATTAGATCCTGGTGTTGTTGAAAAACATGTCAATCAAATATTCACGGGAAAGAAAACAATAGTTTTCATACCACAGATGATAAATTATATACTTATTAAAGTGTTGCAACTGATCAGATAAGCAGAGGATATTATTATCGACTCAGTTTGATGCTGGTACATGGTTATTTTCCACAATTACTCCAAACCCGGTGTTCTTAAAGGAGCTGGCGTTCTCTTCAACATGGGTGGCAGAAGCAAGGAAGAACAAAGAGTTCAAAGGGAAGCTTTACGTTTTTGTGTGGTTTTTCCAGTGGAGAGCATAGAAGTTATTCTGCCTGTGACTCGGGGGACTTCACCAAGAAATCTGTAACATCAAGTCGTAGTTTCCTGACTGATTTTATCAGGGAGTAATAACTAGCCATTTCCCTGGAGGTGTTTTCTGCATAAGTGACCTGTTGGCAAGGATTTAGTGGAGCTCAGAAGTAAATGGACCCATAGCTGCCACCTTCCAGAGAAATAAATAGAATCAGTTGTCATTGTTATCAGCATGCAGACATCCTAAGGCACAGGTGTGGGCTTTCTTTTCAAAGTGAACCAAGCATTCACTCTCAAGGAAAAGAATATTTGTAATGCAATAATATTAATGCTTGTTAAGTGAGAGAATTATATATGAACCCAGACTCTTGTTACCTCAGAGCATTGTGTATTGACCCGTGCCTTCCTCGGAGCTCTGCATACGAAAAGGATGTTGCCAATGGAACCATGTAATGACATTTGCCATTAAGAAGTCACGCTGAAATTAGTAATTCCAGAATTCACTGGGTTCTTTTGCACTGCGTCACAGTTGCTGCCTCTGTGTCAGCCTTCCTTTCCTACTTAGCAAATCCAAGCCTGGTAGCTTGAGCCCCAGGAAGTTGTTAAAGCAATTAAAGGCGGCTGTCTCCCAGCACATTGCTCCGTTACCATAGTACCCTCTGCCTCCAAGTCTCTCCTGATGATGTCAGTATGCATGCAAGGGTTGCTCAGAGCATCTACGTGGGGATGATTCAGCCCACAATAAAGCCCCTCTCCTGTTGCTCTCCTGCCAGTGTGATTAGCAATGGAAGGTAAGTGCTTTGTTTTATATACCATTATAAGAATTACCAAATGCCTCTATTATTTTGCTCTAGGTTTCTTGTGTTCTAAAATATACTTCTAACTGAAACATAATATATAGGGAAATTTCAGCCAATCGTCCACAACAGATTTATAGCTTGTATGTAAACTATTTTGTATGTGTGCATGCATGTATGCACATGTAGGGGTGGGCTTATAAAAATCACTGTGAATACACAATGTAATACCTGCTGCTACTCCCCCGATAAACAAAACCAGCATGCACACTAGAGCTTTCCTTTTTAAACTGTTTGCATTCCATAAAAAAACTTAAAATATTTTTACAGGTGTCGCAGGGCAGCTAAGGCCTCTTAGAAAGTATGTGAATTACACATTATTACTGATACTTTATCCAGCTTAAGTGATAATAACAGAATGTGGGAAGGTATTTTTGGGAGAACACAGATTTATTTGTGCTGTGAAGTTCAATATCTGCTGACAGTCACTAATTTCATACTTAAATCCTATTTCCGTATGTTTCTAATATCGTGGAGGAGTGAACTTGGTGCTTGATGAAATACACATACTTAAATACTTAAATACACATCCCTTCCTGACGGTAAGCATTTGTCTTCGAGTCTCTGAAAAGAGTATTGTGCAGTCTCTTACGGCGTCGGGTGGAGGGCTGTGAGTGAAGATTGCCTTCTGGAAGTTAGTTTTCTGTTTCAGCTTTCTCCCCCAGACCCCCTTCTCAGTCAGTCACTACAGCGAGCATCCTGCCCATGGTTCCTTCCCTGGATCCAGAGTAGACAATTTCAGCACATCCTACGGACTTTGGTCGTGAGTTTCCAGGAGAGTAGGAGAAGGTGATTTCTAACTGTTAGTAAATAGCTTCACACGAGGACAGGGGCTTGAGAATGGATTGGACCCATCTCTTGAGGTCCCTGAACCTTTGTTCTGTACAGAGGGAAGCACATGGCTTTGTTGAGAGGGACAAGAAGTGGTTATTTCTAGAGTCTTGTATTTTTATGCTATGGAATATGCTCTACTAACTGATTTGGTTTTGGGAAATTATGTTAGTGGATCATTAACGTTACATGTACTTTTCTATAAAGAGTCAGTAAGAAATAACAGTTGTAAGAGTATAAAGCCATACTAAAAGTTACATTTAGCTCCTAGGAACTGAAGGATGTGTCATAAGTATTTTAAGTGTTTATTCTTTGAATTTTTCCCAGTCCTGAAACTATATTAAAACAGTCTTAATTTATACTTGCTGTTGTGTTTGACAAGTTACTCATTAATTGCTATTAGAAACTGCTTCTAAAAAGTAGAAGCAAATCATAATACTTCATCTAGATTACAGTAGGGTAAATGTTGAAGAAATTGACTCAATCTAAACTCGTACCATACTTGTAAAATCTCTTATTGAAATACACTCATAATGCTTGTGTTAGAAATAAAACTAGTATGCTTCATGCTAAATTATCTTGTTTCTGTGCTCATGTTTGCAGCAATACAACCTAATTCACTGGCTAAATGAATTCACAGTTTAAAATATATATTCAGTTTCAACTTTAAAAGTATCCATGAAAATAGTCATTTTCCAGCTTGACTGTGCTAGCAATAGTCTGGGGAGAATATACTTCAGGAGTCCAGCCTTCTGCCTCGTGAGAAGCAGTTCAATGCTCTTCAGGAAGAGTGATCTTTAAAACGGCCTTAGGAGAGTGTCTCTTTTATTTTTATGTCATAATGAAAGTTTTAAGTTTTAACAGTTACATTTGTACTTGCTGAAGCGTAGAGAAGTCATGTCTGTAGACTTGACAGCTTGAGGTAAATGAGATATGGCATGAGACATGGCAGGAAGATGATTGTGTCGGCTCTCACTAGACAGATAACTAGAGGAAAATCCAAGGACATTGAATACATGTGTAAATAAACATCCAGAGAAGACTGGAAGCTCATGTTGGGAGGCATCAGAGAAGCACCTTCTATGATATTATGTCCCGAACTTGAAACCTAGGTTCTAGGTTTTATTTGACACTATGTGTTCTCATGAACACATGATTCCTAGGTTAGAACAGGACTATATTCCTTTAATCAGCTTTTACCCCCCCCCCAAAAAAAAGAAGTGACCTATGTAGCATATGACTGAGATGCTGTGCTAGCTTCCTGTCATTTGTTCTACCCAGCTACTGCAGGACTTACAGCTTACAGGGCACATGTGCCTCACCTTACAGTTCTGTTGCTTACAAGTCAACAGGATTGAGGACATTTTCTTCCAGAAGGCCCTGAAGAAGAATCAAGTCTGATGCTCTCCCAGCTTCCAAGGCCTTCGAGAGGTCATAGCCTCCTTTCCCCATTGTCAAAGGAAGCAAGAGAAGACAGATCTTCACACTATCTTTATGGTTTTCTGTAGCCAAGGGAAAAAAACAAACAAACAAACAAACAAACTTCTGTTTTGAAAGATGTGTGATGTCCCCTAACTTAGGTCCACTTGTAGAACCCAGGACAGCCTAACCCAGTTAACATCTTTAACCTTAGCACTTGCATGGTCATTATATAGCCGACATAGCATATTCAGAGACCCCACAGTTTAGAGCATTAGCATCTTTGGGGGCCATTATTCTGCACTAAAAGTTCACAAATTTGATATTTTTTACATAAAGCTATGCCAATAGAGAACACGAAATTCTGACCTAATTCACTGAATGCAGGCCTCCCGAAGGATAATAAAATTCCTCAGGATAAGTAGTCAGGGGAAACTGAATTAGAAAGAAATGTTTCACCAACCCCAGTATTCAAAACCCTGTGTCACAGAGGTGAGGTCTATAAAGTGACACTCTTCTCACTTTCATATTTTTATTGAGAGGCTAACATCAGATCAAGTTAATTAAACAAGGATGATTAGAGAGTACAAAATTCCATTAGTTAAGTCCTATGTGGATGAGCCTGGGTATATTTTTAGAATCTGAAGGGTAATGGCTGGGCCACCGGAGACCCAAATAATAACCCTAACACTTGACTAACACTACCGTTTGTTGATCTGTCAGAAAGCCATAGGAATTATAAGCTCAAGCTGATGACACTGGAAGGTTTGTCCTGTAGCATCTTAGGAAAGCCATGTTATGATCAGTACCTCCAGGCACAGCCGCAAAACTAATTCCTTTTCTTTCTTTCTTTTTTTTTTTTTTTTGTGTGTGTGTATATCCAACAGTTATTATAAATCAGACCTGAATCTTAGTATAGGGTTCCATACATATTAAGCATAAAATAATTTATATGTCATGTTTTTTTTTTTAAACTATGTTGCTAAAAACCTGACAATTGCAGATGTGAGAAAGAAACTGTAGAGTTGTTTGTCTTGAGCACAGGTCCTTAGTTACATTTGCTATAGTTCTCTGGAGAAAAGCAGACAGAAGGAAGGCTGGGTTCTGCTTATGTTCTTAAAGTAAATTTGGAAGGACTTTCTAGAGAAAAATCAAACAGTCCATAGCACCCTGCATAAAGTGCCGGGCATTGGCAAATGCCTGTGCTGTGGGAAGTAGGCATTTTGACTCTGTTTTATTTTGCTTCCGTGGTAGTGTATATGGCCTTAGGAGTCCATAGAAAAAGAAAATCTGAGTTTATGTTGTTAGGGTATTTATTTGTCAATCAAAATAACATTAAATATAATCAATAAGTTATATAATTCAGAGAACCAAATAACTACTTGTCTATGAAAACAGCTGTGAGGATTGTAAACCTGGGTATTGTCTTATGTTATCTCATTTACACATCTGTTCTCTCACTTTAATATGTCTTTTTTCATTAAGCATATGTCTTAGTCAGGGTTTCTATTCCTGCACAAACATCATGACCATGAAGCAAGTTGGGGAGGAAAGGGTTTATTTAGCTTACTTCCACATGGCTGTTGATCACCAGAGGAAGTCAGGACTGGAACTCAAGCAGGTCAGGAAGCAGGAGCTGATGCAGAGGCCATGGAGAGATGTTTCTTACTGGCTTGCTTCTCCTGGCTTGCTCAGCCCGCTCTCTTATAGAACTCAAGACTTCCAGCCCAGAGATGGCACCACCCCTTTGATCACTAATTGAGAAAATGCCCCATAGCTGGATCTCATGGAGGTACTTCCCCAACTGAAACTCCCTTCTCTGTGATAACTCCAGCCTGTGTCAAGTTGACACACAAAACTAGCCAGTACAGCATATAAGCCATTTCAAGTTCCCCCATGAACAAAACCCAAACACCTTTACATGTGAGCTTTTAAAAGTAAGAATATCGGATATAACACTGATCGCTGATTCTCTCTAGTTCTAGTAAATTAGGATGGAGAGAGGATATAATCTATTTCTGTCCCAGCCTGCGGGGATCAGTTATTCGGGGAGTCGAGGGGGACCACACCTGTGGGGAAGAATGGGTGAGAGAGAGGAGGAGACCATGCAGATTTGTCAAGGTCTACTTCTCTAAGAGCAAACTGCTCAATATATACTTCACAGGAGTGGGGGGGGGGGGGGGGAAGGGGGGGGCAGAGAACAATGAGTTCACTCCAGGGTTGTCCATCTGGAGGATGCTAGCAGGGCTCCAGAGGAACATTTCTTCTTGGTATACTGCCTCTTGGTAAAAAGGCACAGGATGTTTTTAGCCAAGATGAATGTCAGGCAGATCTCAGGCTAGTTGAGGGGCAGGGAGTCGGGTGGCCATGCCTTGGCTCCCAACATATTTCACTTGAAAGAAAGGAGGGAAGGACAGAAGGAAAGATGGAGGAACAGGCTTCACAGGAAAGCTGCTTTCTTTGTGATAGAAGAGACTGTTGCATTTTAAAGCAGCCAATGAACAAGCTCCACTGCTTTCTTAATCCATTTTTACTTTGTTAAAAAGTTATCTTAAAAGTTTATCTGTGGAGGAAAAAAAAATCAGAGAAAGGAACTAGTGAGAATTGGAGTTTTAAGGGTTTGGAGTCTTCTTGGTCGGTGGGTGGTAGAGAAGATGGAAGGAGACTTCAAAACCAAAAACTTCAAAGATTGTGAGGATCGTTTACTATTTTGAAAACTAGTTCAGAGTCTTATTTCTAAGGGGATTTTTTTCCCCGACTAGTGGGAGCCAAGTCAAGCTGCAAAGTAGCGGTGGGGAAGAGGGCGTGTTCTGAGTCTTGGTTATTCTTTGCTGGTCAGAGAACTGTCACAACACCACCCATTTTTCTCACTGATCCTGCATTCGGTTGTTTTTCTTAATTATTGATGCTTTAATATTGTGTTCCTCTCTAAAAATGGAGTGAACAGTGCAGAAAGAAAAGCAATTATTGAGATCCTTTGTGGAGAACCTTCTCTTCTGCAGAGGCCTTATTTCTGCCGCGCTGCGTTATGGAAATGGGATCCTACAACTGCTACATTTGCTTGAAATTAACTGTTCTAAAACAGTCTTTTGAACAGGGGATTGATGGAATTAAAGGGCCCTCTTTCTCTCAGCTGAATCTCATAGCCTGGGGCACATGGGGAGGAAAAGAGCCTGAGCCGAGGTCCTTTAAAGGGCTTGAAAGCACAGGAATAACGCTTGCTGTTCTTCCACTGCGGTTTGCTAGACTGATGCTTTGTTGCTTTGTGGACAAGTCAAATGGAAAAGCTTACAGAGGATTGGTTCCTGTGCCTGTTGACTGTCTGTCATAAACGAGGTAGCAAACAAACAGTGAGGAGACTGTGGCGGGGGCAGAAGTTTGATGTGTGGAGGCAGCCACAGCTGTGCTGGTTTCTTGAGTGAGTGTTAGGTACATTCCCTGCATGCCAAAGGTGTAAGAGAGGCAACTAGAGGCTATCTGCCGAGCCTTCAGTAGTCTCAATGAAAGAGCTGTGATCATCTTCTCAAAACATAAATGCAAATAGTCTCATAGCATTTATATGGTACAATTTAAGCTAAAGTGTGCCCAGGAAACTCAGTAGAGGAAAAGGACAGAATAATACCATTTATCAATTACAGTATTAGAGCACAAGAGTCAGGTAGCCATGTTTGCCGTACTAGGAAAGTTCACCTTGGTCCTCTTCTACCAAAATGCAATCACAATAACTAATACAGAATCCTGCCCTCACTTAGGTGAGATTCACTAATCATAGTGCAGAATTAATTAATCAATTAATTAATCAATTAAAGGACAAGACTATCTTTGGCTTCCAAAAGTGTGGGCTAAGAGCATGCGCATGAGTATGTGCATGCGTGTGGAGAGTGAATGACTTTCTTGTCATTTTAGAACTATCACTTTCCTGTCATACTAATTAATGCTTGATAAACAGTAGTTTCAGTTCACCACTTCACTTTATTTTAATCTAGCTAAAGAATAACCTTTTCTTCAAATCCTGAGTTACTTGATGGCCAACCCTTTGCTATCTTGTTAACCTTTTTATCTCTCCGCTCTCAATTCTGGTTAGGTAACTGTAAAACAAAAAAGATAATGGAAAGACTATTGTTGATGAAATAATTCAGCTGAGTCATCAGAAATATATATTTATGCTTCTGGACACTAGTAATTATTGGATCGCAGTTGTTTTTCAGAAGTGTTTGTCTTTGGTTGTAGTTTTATCCTCCTGATGATCTGAATCATGAGTTAGATCTCACGTTAATCCAGTAAGTTAGGTCACTTACTAGTAAATCACTCTACTTGTGGTCACTGGTCTTTAATTCCTTGCCAGAGAAGCAATATTGGGAGGGAGTTAAGATATGATCTCATGTTGAGATAAAGTGGGAATATGAGGAACATGGAATGACTCTGCTGTAAACCCCTTAGTTCTGTGCTTCCTTCATATACAACTGCTGGAGTGTAGCTGTGTGTGTTGCTTCTTGTCTCTAGTTCTTTCCTTTCTTTGTTTAAATAGAATTTATTTTTCTTTTTGTATGCGTACATGTGCATGCCTGAGTGTGTTTATGTGTTCTGTGTGTGCAGAAGCCACCTGCAGATCTCCCTGGCGCTGAAGTGGCAGGTGGTTGTGAGCCACCATGTGGGTGCTGGAGCCAAACCCTGGTCCTCTGGAAGAATGTAAAGGTTCTTCTGAGACATTTCTTCAGCCCTAACTAGACAACTTCTTCTCCTTCTCCTTCTCCTTCTCCTTCTCCTCCTCCTCCTCCTCCTCCTCCTCCTCCTCCTCCTC
>JADRCD010200914.1:0-14775 GCA_019843815.1 Montemys delectorum
TATGACGTGATTCGGCTTTATGATACTGCATTTAGCCTAGGCTGTGACCTAAAACCGTGAGTGGCAAGATATACTTTTATGATTACAACATTTTCTCTAAATATTTAAGTGATTCCTCAATGAGGGAAGTAATTCTTTGTGTTTTAATCTATTTTATGATTTAGGGAGCAGTTTCATTCAGTTTTATGATTTATGGTAATATGATTCTATACTAAGTGTATAGAGTAGGATATTTTTAAATATCATGAAATGACAAATATTACTTTGACTATTATTAATAAAATAACAGGAGACATGGTCACACCTGTAGTTTACCTCTATTGACAGCTACATCTTGATAAACTGTATTTTATCAATCATGCGGGTAAATACAACTGAAACATTATTAGAAATTACGAAAAAATATTCAAACTGAAACCTATGGTTCATGAGATTTTGGTAACTATCAAAATTTGAAATGTAATCAAATTGTTTTATAAGCATGAGTAAGGTTATCCATTTTCATAATTAAAGCACATTCACGAATTTACAACTAAGTTCAAGTGTAAATACATCTCTAAGTTCAAGACTTTTAAACAAGGACTCTTTTCTATATTCACTTATTAAACAAAGTAACATTAAATGTATTCATGTATAAATCTTTAGAATAAGTGTGTGGCTAAATAATCTTTCTGTCCTGGATAATCTAAATAAATCTTTGAGCAGTTACATTGTGTACAATTTGCTTATACTATACACTTCTACATATTTTCATTTAAAACTAATTCATATAAATTAATCCATATTTCAGGTCTGATTTAATTCATATCTTAACGTTCCAATGAGGTGATGTCATAATTTAATTAGAATATATTTTTTAGATAAATTGATGAATCTGTATGGACTAGTAAGAAAATCTCAGGACATGTTATAATTTTATTTATAATCAATTATGTAAAATTAAATCACATTTCTAAATGAGAGAAAATTATTTTTAAGGTTTCTTCAATATTACATTAAATTTTGGTCATATTGTCGAAAGGGATATTCTTTAATTTTTGGGATAATCTTCTTATGCACTGTGTAAAAACTGTGTTTGTATTATTTAAATGTTGATTTTTATACCAGTAGAGTGCTGGGTACAGTCCAGACATTGGACCTTTGTTTTTGTTATTTTTATGAAGCATCTCCTGTCCCAGTGTTTGTAAACTTTCTTCTCCATCACCTTCTGATTGGTTTAATAAAGAACTCACCTTTTACCAGGACACCTTCTGATTGGTTTAATAAAGAACTGACCTTTTAGCAAGACACCTTCTAATTGGTTTAATAAAGAGCTGACGTTTTAGTAGGACAGAATAAGGGCAGGATATGGGGTAGAGATTTGAACTCTGGGAAAGAATCATGTGGGAATTTTGCTAACACCATACAGAAGTGGAAGGAATAGACACCAGCACTGATTGTGTAAGAGACGTAATTGGCCACATAGCAAAAGTGGATTAGTATAAACAGGTTACTAAGTTATATGGCCTGGTTGGGAGCAGGCCTAAGACATAAGATCTAAGCATTCATAAGTAAATATGTGTCTCTGGCATTATTCGAGTGCTGCCAGGTCTGCGATAGTCCAATGATATGTAATACTATATTATAATTTGCCAGGAGTGAATGGCAGTTGGCATGTGATTCAGCCATGAAAACTTGAACAGGTGATTCCAAAAGTAAACTGGCTACTCTAGTAGCCTTCTCAGGCATATTGGCTAGATCTGGATTTCATAGAGCAATAGTGCCTTAATTAATTAATAGAAAGATGTTTAAGATGATCCCTGACATAAATCGTGGGCCTCCACATGCCATGCACACACAAGTGTATGCACATCCACACATATGGAAAATTTTACATGTTTGACTCCACGCAGAACTAAAAGACACTGAAGAAATGGAAAAAATAATTTTAACTAATTATTTTTCTTTCCTATTTTATTTTATTCTATTGGTTATGTTATTTATTTACATCTCAAATGTCATCCCCTTCCCAATTTTAAGCCCCCATCCCCTCATCTGCTTCCCTTTGCTTCTGTGAGAGTGCTCCTCATCCACTCACCCACTTCTCCCTCAGCACTCTAGCATTCCTCTACACTCGGGCATCACATCGAACCTCCACAGGACCAAGGGCCTGCCTTTCCACTGATGCCCAACAAAACCATCCTCTGCTACATGTGCAGCTGGAGCTATGGGTCCCTCCAGGTGTACTCTTTGGTTGGTGGTTTAGTCTCTGGAAGCTCTGGGGTTAATGGTTGGTTGATAATTATTCTTCCTGTGGGGTTGAAAACTCCTTCAGTCCTTGCCCTAAATCCTCCATTGGACCCCCCACAATTAGACTAATGGTTTTCTTTTTTTTTAAACTTTTATTGGATTGTGATGAGAAAAGCTACATGATTTCAATTTATCTGAATTTGTTAACATTTAAAAACATTTAAAGTAAATAGAATTAAATCACATTCTTGTTTCCCTTTTGTACCCCAACTCCTCCCAGAGACCCCCCTTCAATACCTACAATATCTTTTTTGTCATATTCCTTAAAATTTATAAAATATTATAACAATAAAAATAAGTATTATAAAAGTTGTTTGATATAAAACAACAATCAATTTAACAGTCTTATGTAGATGCTCGTCTACAGCAATAGTGAAAATACATTTTTCTCAATATGAATTTTAAATAACTCCAAACATATTAACTGTATACTTCAAAATAATACATCACTACTGGTATTTTCCTAAATGAACATAAATATATATGTAAAGTCTTTTTGTTGGTTTTGTATTTAGTAGAGTTTAAAATCTTGACTCTTACTGTGGTACAAGCCCAAAATAAGAACTCCTATCTCAGCCTCTCTATTAGTAGTATTGTTTATTTCATGTCTTTACACTATACTATGGTTTTCAGAATAGCTTATATATTTCAAAAGTATTTATATACACAAAAGAAACATAGACAATTAAATTGGGAAGGGGCTTGTGAGAGAACAACAAAGAGTGAGACTGAATGCTTTGCCTGACTTTGTAACTCTTGTATCAAGTTTGAAGAAGAGGACTTTATAAATTACTCTTTCTTTGAGATGAATGCTTTTCCAAATTATCACAGCTAATGAACCAAATTCTTACCCTCACCAAATGTGTGTGCCACCCTCCAAGCAGAACCATTGTTCACTGAAAGAGTTGGTGAATGACTTTATGGATAGACCATCTTAATACCTACACCATTTCTTAAATGAATGTAACTTGTTCTCTGTGGGCTGAGAATAAAGTCACTCACTCAAGTCAAATAGCTTTGACCATAGCAGGAAGTCTGTATCCAAAAATCGAGCCTACAGTTCATTTCTTGGTACAGTAGAACTATCAACTCTCAGCTTAGCTACGATGGAGGTAAAATCCTTTGGTGATGTGAGGGTCATTGAAGTATAGCCTTATTACAATGAAATCCAATGTCTAAAAATTGTTCTTACTTTGGTTTTCTGTATGCATCCACATCTATATTGGTTGGGCTCTGGCACAGCCTCTCAGGGGACTTAACTAAAATTTTTAAATTTAAGTAACGTTAATGATTATTAAAATAAATTGATTTTAAGGGATAAGTAAAAATGGCAAGTATTTAGTTAAAATGAAGAGAAACAATTAAACGAATAAACTGCAAAAACACTGCAAATGGTTAAACATACATACACATACAGTGAGAAATTACTGTGAACATGAAAACTTGGGAGAAAAAACACAGAATAGACAAATTTCTGAACAATAATGCATATTAGGTCAAATATAGTTCTCAGGAGCCGATGGCTTTTCCTGAGTTCAACCAAACATTTAAGCAGTAACTAGCCATAATTATTTGTTTCAAATTTTGAAATGCAAATGACTTTTTAAAAAAAATATATAAATAGCTAACCAATATTTAAATTAATTTGAGGCCCATTCCGTGAGAAGCAGCCGATGGCCTATACCTCCTGGATGGCCAGAAACCAGAGACTAGATAGCCTAGAGACATAGGGTAGAATCCAATATGACTGGCAAAAAATAAATGAATACAATTAAGTTACAAATAAAATAAATAATTAAATTATAAATAGATTAATAGATGGATTAATAAACAAATAAAAGGAAATGATTCCTAATGATACTCTGCTATAGGTATTGTTGATGATTTATCCAGTTGCCATCAGAGAGGCTTTTTCTGGCAGAAGGTGGGAGCTTCTGCAGAGACCCACAGCCAGACATTATACAGAGAGAGATTAGAGGTCTCTATCAGAGTCCTTCCTCAGAGCTTGAGGACCCTACAGAAGAGTGGGAGATAAGATTGTAAGCATCAGAGGAGACAGAGGACACCAGGGGAATATGGTTCACCTAATCAGCTAAGAAGAGCCCTGGGTAGGTACGTATGGGCCTGCATGGGTATGCACCAGGTCCTCCTCATATGGCTGTTAGGTTGATGTTCTTGTGGAAGTGCTCACAGTGAGAATGGCTGTATCTCTGACTCTTTTAATTGTTCTTGAGACTTTTCCTCCAATTGGGTTGTCTTTTCCAGCCCAGATATGAGGGGGTTTGCCTTGACTTACTGTATCTTGTTTTTATCCCTTTTGGCTGTCATCTTTTGGAGGCCTGCTCTTTTCTGAAGAGGAAACAGTGAGGGAGGGATCTGTGGAAGAGGAAAGGTAGGGGAAACTGGGAGGAGTGGAAGACAGGAAAAATACTGTAGGGATGTATTATATAAGAAAATAATCTACTTTCTATAACAAATTCTCCATGAAACCACAATTAACTCTATACTAATAACGGAAGATTTATCCATGCATATCTGATATAATAGATAAGGATTTCTCAATAAAATATTACCCTGTGAAATTCAATAGCATACCAAAAAGAACATCAGCCATGATGAACAGAATTTGTGACAGGGACACAAGGATGATTTAGCATTAACAAATTAAAACATGATAGATATATCAATAGAAATAATGAGAAAAATTATACCTTCATCTATATAAGTACAAAAATGGATTTGATAAGGTTCAACTTTCTTTCATGATAGGAATTCTCTAACATTAAGTATAAAAGAAAATATCAAAAATTGGTAAGTGGCAATTATGAAACACTCATAAAACATATCATAATGAATGGTAAGAAATTCCTCTAAACTCATAAATCAGACAAGGATTCCCACTTTCTGATATAATTTAATGAAGTATTGGAAGTCTTAGCATGATAATGGGTCAAGAGGAATAGATAAATCACATAATTTGTAAAAATAAAGTTAATTTATGTGTGTGGAATATGACATGAATCTATATGTACAAGAAACTCAAATGGTCCACAAAGTTAATAACAGTCATAAAAGGAGTGGTATTACTATTTGAGGAATCAAATAAAATAAGACTTTCCATATATAATAGCTACAAAGGAAACAAAGTTAACTAACTAAAAATGTTATTACAATGAGAACTATAAAGCCCCTTACAGAAAACATAGAACACACACACAAAAGAAAGATATATGTCCTGAATCCGAAGACTCGAAATCACTGAAATTTCCATCCTATACAAAGTGTTCTATGGGGTCTGCAAAATTGTCATCAAAATGCCAATGACTTTTTTTTTTACAAAATTAAAAAAAATTCTTAAAATACATAAAAATCACAGAAAGTCCTACAACATCCAAATGAGTCACGAACAAAGAAACAAGACGATATGCTTTAGAATAACTAAAATGAAATCACGTCACAAATTTAAAATTACTAAAATGGCCTACCACTGGTATGAAAATTGAACACACAGACTCAACGAAGGAGAGAACACAGTAATGAATCAATGCTTTTGTGGGGAGTTGGCTTGTGTCTTAAAGTTTCTACTGCTGTGAAGAAACACTATGACCACAGTAAATGTAATAAAGAATTATATATCATTGGGCCGACTTACATTTTCAGAGGCTTCCATTATTTCATGGCAGGAAGCCAGTGGCATGCAAGCAGACGTGGTGGAGAAGGAGCTGAGAGTTCTGCATCTTCATGTGAAGTCAGCAAGGGAATGTAAGCCACACTGAGAGTAGCATGAGCATATGAGACCACAAAGCCTGTCCCACTGTGCCACACTTTGCCCACAAGGCCACACCTCCTAATAGTGCCACTCTTGATGGGCACAATATCCAAATAGATAAATCTATGAGAGACAGCTATTCAAACAAGTAGACTAGAACAAAGAACACGAAGTAAAAGAATGGTGGAGCTTTTTCAAGCAACACTACCACAAAAGTTGATGCTAGAAACATTGACCTATGCAGAAGTAAGAAACGATTTCTTTCAGTCATTTTACGCAAAGATAATTTTAAATGGACCAATTGTTAGTTGAAAGGAGGCTTGTTTCTGAAAGAGCCAGCACAATTCCCAGGAGAAGAGGTTCTTTATTATAGTGGGTGAAGAAGCAAGGAAGAGAAAAAAGAGAGGGATGGGGGTCTTTTGTTCAGGCAGTGATGTAGACAACCCAGGTAAATACACAAGTGATACAAGTGAGACATGCTCAGAGGATGTGCGGTGGTTGCCACAGCAACAGCCTCAGGAGGGTCCTTGTAGCCTAGGGATTTGGAGACTAACTGTAAACTGCTTCTGTTGCTATCACTAATGATCTGATCTTAAATTCGAAAGTATAAAATTATTACAAAACAAAACAAAACAAAACAAGCAAAACAAAACAAAACCCAAAATGCACAAAAAGAAAAGGAGAGAAAAAGAGAAAGAAAGGAAGGAAGGAAGGAAGGAAGGAAGGAAGGAAGGAAAAGAAAAGAAGAAAGAAAGAAAATGAAAAGTTAAAGGAAATGGAAGGCTTCCAGATATTTCAAAACTCTTGGAGCAAAAGAATTGTGTACAGTGCTAGTAGGCAATGGGATGAGAATTCCTAAGGATACAAAATCAGAACTACCGTATGACCCATCATCACTTCAGCCAGTCTCTGCACTCAAGTGAAATAAAATCTTTATGAGAAAGATATTTGAATCTCCAAATGTATTGCAGGAGTTGTCACGGGAGCCAAAATATGGGTCAAACAAAATGGCCTTCTGAAGGCTAATGTATTGTGATTTTTTTTATCATATTATACAATGAAATCCTACACATGCACAGTGAGAACAAAATCTTGTCATTTTCAGGTAGATGTATGAAATGGAGAAAATAATTTTGAATAAAACAGAAAATATTATGGCACAGTTGACATGTTGCTAGTTTTTTAAAAGTATGGGATGAAATAGTGCTCAGGAAACACTGGGAAGGGAAAATGCAGAAGAACAAGAATCAAATTATAAGGGACTAAAAAGAATCCTATGAAGACAGGTGGGGGAAGATTGTCAAGACAGTGAGAGGAAAAGATGGGGAAGATTAATATGCACTTCGTGGGGATGTATATACACTGCAGCAAAACCTTATTTATTTGACAATTAATTTTCATTATTTTATTTTTCAAAAAGGAAAAATAAGTAATGAAATAATATCTTTTAAGAAAAGTTAGAATTTTAGGAACTTTGAAAATGTATGAATAATGAAATGATTTTCTAATGGACCATTCCTATTATTAGTTCATGTGGTTTATATGGTGTATCAAATTGAGAGAATTACAGAAGTCAGTGATCCAATACTTCGCAAATATACGACAAATGATTTTTATAAATTTAGAGGTTAAATGCATATGAAATAGAAGAAAGACTATAGATTTTCATAAAACAAATTTTAAAGTGTTACTTTCTTAAAATAAGTTATGAATCTATAGATACCTGTCACTAACTTAAGCTGCACTGTTTTCTATTATGCTACATTACTATAATTTATTTCTTTACTTAGTGTTGCGTATTATGTGGCATCCAGTTTAATATTCTATGTAATTACAATTCTATAATTTCCCAAATGAGAGACACACTTTAAGAAGAATTTCCAAGAAGGTAAATCACTAGGTCAAATGATGCTTACATATTCTGCAGATGCTATTGATTAGTAAGCCTTTCATAATCCATGCTTTAGTGGATTGTACCAGCTTTTATAATGTGAAGGCTTAGTGGATTTTATATGTATAAATAGGGTGTGGTACTTGATGGCTTTTTTCTCAAAAATACAGGGCAAAAAATTCACAAGGTTGTTGAATATTACAGAATGATGATAGAATAAATGAATTAATGGACATTTACTCAGTGGTGTGCACAAATATTAATTAAGCCTCTACTACGTGCACATAGGTGAATTTTGAATTAAATTTTAGGCAATATTATTAACTAGTTCATGCAGTTTTCAGGGCCACAAAGTATGAACTAGAGAAGGCTAGAATTTTGAAAGAAATAAACTAAAATAAAAGTAAGCTTTTGAAAGCTTACTATACACTGCTATAAAGACCTCTTTGGACAGGAAAAACAAAATAAAATAATAACTAAATTTCAAGAACATACAGGAGAAAGAAGACTAAGACTACAAAAGGACTTTATTTTTTAATGTTTTGCTTGAATAGTCTGATTAGTTTCTTTACTTTTTCATAACCTAAATGTATCACTAGCTCATTTATCTTATGAGTTTTAAGAATGTCATGATAAAAACTGTAATCTAATTGTACTTTATTTCTATGTCTCTGCCTTTTTTTTGGCATTGTCCTCTGGGCCTGGACTCTTGCAATAATTTAGAGAACTGTACAGCTGTGATGCTCATGAGAATGCTGTAAATGGATCTCCTTGCCTTCCTACTGAAATCTTTAATTCATCCTTTGCGTTGGTGCAGTCAAGGAAACATCGGACGTAGGATATATGAGAAAGAAAATAAAAGTGCTCAGTTTATGAAGATCAAAACCATGTAACAAAAATGTATATAATTTAATAAACAAGTGTGTAAATTAGAAATGACTGGGCAGACTTCCTGACAGGAAAAGAGGTGAACTTTCTAGCAATTAAATAAGAGATCAAAGCACAAACACAGGTGCGGGCTCAATGAAAGTTTTAGAAATAAATGTCAGAATGAAGCACTCTGTTCTTCCTTTGCTTTCAGACAGAGAAAAGCCTAAGGTCATATTCAATTTCACAACAGTATCGCAGTTAAGATTTGAAGAGCGTCAGGTCTTCTGATGTCTGAACTCATATCAGGGAAAATGATAGTTGCAAATAAGGAGACATACACAATTGTCTTTTGTGTGTTCAGTGGTCCAACCACAGATTCTTTAAGAAAACCCAGGGAACTGGATTTTATGAGGGTCTGATTATGTTGTAATTGATGTCAAAGGTTTGAAATAATGTTTGAAGCAAAGAGATCTATAAGCTCTTCTATATTATTTACTTCCCTGACATGAAGTTTCGTCTTTAAAACATTGAGTTCACCATTATTTTGCTCTTTTCGTGGACAAATAAATGTTTATAAAAAAATGACGTTAGAGAGTAGAGAGGCCTGGAGGGGGCTGGACTGGGGTTGGGGACATCCTCTTGGAGACAGGGGGGAGGAGGAATGGGAAGTGGAACTGTGAAAAGGCAGAAGGGTAGACCGGGAGAGGGTAATGACTGAACTGTAAAAAATAAAGTAATAATGATAATAATAATAGTAATAATAATTTCACATTTATCAAAAATTAGAGAAAAGGGTCTTGTAGAAATGGAAATGTGCTTACTGTTCAATATACAGATGTGTAATTGTATAGATAAGTATAACTTTTATATAGTTATTGGTCCATATTATTTAAATTTCTGAACCTTTCTGATGTCCTGAATTGATTTGGTTCAGGTTATTGAATTAATAGTAGTGCTGATGTCCTGAAATTTTATAGATTTGTATGAACAACTTCCAGAGTGAATAATTATTGATGGCACCTTGTGATAGTAAGAGGTGGTGGGGCACATAGGAAGTAAAACTTGTACAAGGTTTTCTGTTCTTTGGGTGCATATACCATATTAGTTTAGGCATTTTATTATAGTAATGTAAGGCTGAATAATAACTATGAGCCTCATAGAAAAACATTAGGCTCAAATGCCATTTGCTATATATTTGGTAAAGTGAACAGTCTGAAAAACTGAGAAGTCCAGGGACAAAATATATGTGGAACTATCAGAATTGTCAAGAAAGTTTTCAAGAATTAAAAGATTAAGAGGAGAGGTAAGGTAGTGGAGAACTTTTGATATTAAAACAAAAAGTTCTTAGAAATATTTGTCCATAGATGGGATGCCAAACCTGAGAGGGAACAACTATGAGAAAGAATGACAATGTAAATTATTCTAGCAGTGAGAAGTATTCTAATGATGGAAATTGAAGGCTGTACCATTGTAATATACATTTAAATGAATGCATGAGTCATGAAGTATTTGCTGGAAAGGCACCTATAAATTGGAAATTCTAAGGAGACTGGTTTTCTTGTCCATATTTTTTATTTAGTTTTTATTAATTATTTTATTTAATTACATTTCAAATGTTGTCCTCCTTCTGGTCTCCCCTCCACAAACTCCCCACCCCATCCCTCCTCACCTTTGCCTCTAAGAGGGTGCTCCTCTACCCACCCACCCATTCCCACCTCACCCCTCTAGCATCCCCCTTATCTGGGGTGACAAGCCTCCATAGGACCGAGTGCCTCCCCTCCCAGTGATAAGGCCATCCTCTGCTACATATGTAGTGGGAGCCACGGACCCATCCATGTATACTGTTTGGTTGATGGTTTAGTCCCTGGGAGCTCTGAAGGGTCTGGTCAATTGATATTGTTGTTCTTCTTATGGGATTGCAAACCCCTTCAGCTCCTATAATCCTTTGCCTAACTCTTCTATTGGTGTCTCCAGAACAGATCCTACACTAGCAGTTTAACAGCACATCTGAAAGCTCTAGAACAAAAAGAAGCAAACACACCCAAGAGGAGTAGATGGCAGGAACTAACCAAACTCAGGGCAGAAACCAACCAATTAGAGGGAGCTATACAAAGAATCAACAAAAGTAAGAGCTGGTTCTTTGAGAAAATAAACAAGATAGATAAACGCTTAGCCAAACTAATTAAAAGATCCATATTTTAAAGCAGTTGAATCCTATAGCATGAGCCAGCGAAACCTTTAAACATGAGACAGGAAACATCCTTCTATCACCAGACTATCACTACAGAGTCCTCCTGGTCTACTAATAAAAACAAACAATGACCCTCACATAAGCAGAGAATAAAAGAACAACTTTCCATTTAAACAACATTTTATGACAATAACTCTAGTTATAGCTATTATAAAAATAGATAAGATGATAAGGATTTTTTGTACAAAGTTGAAGCAATGTCAACCAGTAGAATATGAAGAAAAGGAATAATCTATCAGTGAGCCCATCTGTAAAAATAGAGATTGGAAGTGAAAGTGGGAACTTAGGAGAGACTAATCTTACAGAATAGGTGGCAGATTTATTTTAAGATGAAGTGAAACAAGAATGTGGAAATGGGGGGGGGGACAACAGAATAGGAAAGACTTACTTTTTTTTAAAAAAAAAATTCTATTTCAGAAATGAAGAGCTCATTTAAAAACATAAGTTAAGAGGATGACTCCCAATTAAGCAAGCATGCTGGAGCATAGAGGCATAGAGAACAGCCAATGATGATTAAAATCTTGTGTACAGTTTCTAGGAATCAGGATAGAACAAGTTCACAAAACGTCCCTTCAAATTATGGAATGCTTGAATGTCTGTGCTGTAGTGTTTAAAAGGGCCACACAGATGGGGCAAGCAGCTCTGATCCACTCAAGGCTGCATAACATGGGAATTGAAGATTTTAACAAAAACAGGTGCCTCAAAAGTCAAAGGCTATAAATGCGCACACATACTTTATATACTAGGTGGAGAGAGTTTTTCATGTGCATAAAATGCACGATGTTGATGCCAAGTTTGTTCACTGGCTTAAAATAACCTTTGGGTTCCTATTGTCAAGATTGTTTGATTGCTGCTCTCTCTCCCTCCTCCCCTGTTCCTTCTCCTTGTACTTCCTCCTTCTACTCCTCCCTCTCCAACTCCCCTGCTCCTCCTTTTCCTTCTTCTCCTCTTCCTCCTCCTGTTCTCTGCCTCTTCCGCCTCTTCTGTTCATGCTGGGTGCTGTTTTCAAAGTAGATCTCTTATTGTTGGCCATTCCCCGGATTCATTCCTTTGAATAAATTTACCAATAATGTACAAATATAAAAAAAAAAAGTGAAGGAAATCTTCCTACTTCCATAGAACACCATATTCTGCATTAAATAGTTGACAAAAATGCCCAGTTCCAGTGCCCACAGATCTCTAGCTGCTACATGAATACAAAGCACACATAGGGAAAGCTTAGAGCTTATAAAACTCCCAGAAACTACAGAGAGCTCATCACTCAGGAGCTTTCAATGGGGTACATGTAGTCATGGAGACAGGGCACTGTTTACAGAGCTTTTCTGGTATTAGTGCAGCTTTTAGCTTTTAATAGATAAGGACGCAGGGAAGTAGGTTTGTTTCTAGGAAACTACCATTTAATCAAGTCGGTCCAATTATTGTAAGGAACCATTCCATATCATCATTTTGTTCATTTGGCTCTCCTGTGATACACATATTTGACTTATCCATTTCTTTTACAATCATACAGCAAATAAATTAGGTATTGTTATATAAATATAAAAACAATCTTTTATTGAGCCTTCTTAAAGAATTTTCAGGGAATATAAAGTTTCTACTTTTCTTTCTAATTTAGACTAGGCATTAATCTAAAACACATTTGAAATCGAACTGTAAATGACTTGTAGACATTACCTTATACATTGTTTACTCTTGTTTATATTATCTCTTAGTCATAATTAAGCCTCTTGCTATAACTTTGATGCATTAGATGTTTTTAATTACGTCTTAAGATTCTTCACAAAAAGAACCCATGCGCTGAAACAAGCAAAGGGTATTTGGGAGGAATTAAAGGGATGAAAGGGAAGGGAGAAATACTGTAATTACATTATAATCTCAAAAACTACAGGAAATAATCTAAATATTATTTATGAATAATACCCTGTTTTGGTATCTGTTTATAGTAGTGAAATGATGAGTATAATTAGCTTTTGTTGTTACTCAAAACATTTTAAGTACTAAAATTGTATGTATATATATATATATAATATATATATTATATTATGAGGTTGCAATATATATATATTTATATATTTTATGAGGTTGCAAATTACCATAATATCTCAAACATATAAAGACACAACCAGAGAAAGAAAATTATAAGAAAACTTCCCTATTGAACTGAGATCCAAGAATAGAGACATTCATTCGATGCCTACTTAGAACCTTCATCCCTATGTTCTAGTTTCTTTATTACAGAAAGTTACTCTAAGTGCTGCCAAAGGAGAAACACAAACACCAACTCAGACTCAAGCTCTTTGATCGCAGCGGTGTCCTACCTCATAAAAAATATATATATAATAATATATATTATATACATAATATATATATATATATATATATATATATCAGCTTTTTTTTCTTGCTACAATGAAATACCTAAATATTTAAAGATGTTGGTTTCTTTGGTTCCTCTTTGGGTGCAGCAATTCTAAGACTAAGTTGGCCTATAGATTTGGAAACTGGTAGGAGCCTGATGGCTGCTGGTGCTATGGAGGGATCACATGTGTCAGATATCAAACAGTCAGGTAGAAACAGAAAGATTCAGGAATCAGGCTTACTCTTTTGTAATTAGTTCAATTGAGAACCATCTCTATGAGACCAGAAGTAATCACTTCTTAACCCAGCCCTTCAGATATCTAATAATCTTTTAAAGGTTCCCCTACCCCTCAATACTGCCATATGAAAACTCTTGTGGGACTTGGCTGTAACAATATGACATTGGTTAGTTCCCTTTTTATGGTTGTTATCTAGGCCACAATTTTTTTTTCTAGGCCACAATTTTACCTTGCGAAAGATATTTGTTTAAAATAGAAGTAGGAGTCATGGTATTGCTATGGGATTCCTTTTGCTTCTTTTTGCTTCTTTTTTTAATTTTTAAAATTTTTTATTTACTCATATTTCCTTTTTTTTAGAATAGTAGTATTTGGTTTTAATCTACGTCCCTGTGCTATCTAGGTTCATGTTCTAGGTCAACTCGTGTAGGGTAAGAGTTCCATCTTGTGAAGTGGGCCATAAGTCAAATTAAATATTGCTTGTGTTCTTCCACGAGCTTTATTTCACTATTGCTGAAACGTTTCTTGCCGGTAGGACACCGCTGCGATCAAAGAGCTTGAGTCTGAGTTGGTGTTTGTGTTTCTCCTTTGGCAGCACCTAGAGTAACTTTCTGTACTAGAGAAACGAGAACATAGGGATGAAGGTTCTAAGTAGGCATCGAATGAATGTCTCTATTCTTGGATCTCAGTTCAATAGGGAAGTTTTCTTATAATTTTCTTTCTCTGGTTGTGTCCTTATATGTTTGAGATATTATGATAATTTGCAACCTCATAAAATGAATTGGTCAATGTTCCTACTGCTTCTATTTTGTGGAATAATTTGAGGTATATTGATATTAACTCTTCTTTCAAAGTCTGGTAGAATTCTTTACAAAAACCATCTGGCCCCGTTTTGGAGGGTGGTGTATTTTAATTTTAATGACTTCTATTTCAGCAGGGGTTCTGAGTCTATTCAAATTCCTTCTCTGATTTTGATTTAACTTTAGCAAATCACATGTGTCAAGAAAACTGCTTATTCCTTTTCAGTTTTAGAATTTGGTCGAGTACAGCTTTTGAGGAATCCACACCAACTCATAAGACCTAATCTATGGTAAGCTAAAAATAAAAGTTA
>JADRCD010200916.1:0-25352 GCA_019843815.1 Montemys delectorum
TTCCCTAGGGTCTCCAGAGTTATACATTCTATGCTCTGAGCTTCTCCAACTCTCAGGTAGGTTTCATAGATAAATAACCATACTTACTTTATGGCTAATTTCAATAGAGCTTTAATTTGCCATGTCTGACCTTTCTGGCAGATCAAATTAATTACCATCTGTCTTGGTGTTTTCAGGCTGCCATGGCAAAATATCACAGACTGGACCGATCTTGAAGAACAGAGTTATTTTCTCCCAGCGCTGGAGGCTCCCAAGTCTACAGTGAAAGTCTGCCAGGACTGGGTGTCTGGAAGGACCTTCTCCTGTGTTGTAGAGGTTACCCTGACCTCTTCTTTCATAGGTGTGTGTCTGCCGGAGCTGACAGGTGAGCATTCTTGTCTCTTTTACAGATACTAATGACTCTGGGGTCACAATCAAACACTTAGAACCTCATTTATCCCTGGTCACCTCCTCTCTTACCTAAGGTTTCCATTACTGTGTCAAGACACCATGGCCACAAGCAACTTGGGAGACGGTGCAACTTACCTTCCACCTGACAGTGCGTCACCCGGCAAACACAGGTAGGAACCTGGAGGCAGGAGTTGATACAGAGGCCATGTGGGGGTGCCCCTTAAAGGGGTACCCCTTGTGGTTTGTGCTCCTTGTGGTTTGTGCTTCAGCTCACTTTCTCATAGCACCTGCTCAAGGGTGACATCACCCACAATGGGCTGGACCTAAGCATACCAATCACTAATGAAGAAAACACCCCATAAGCTTGCCCTCAGCTGCATTCTATGGAGTCCTTTTCTCAACTGAGGTTGCCTCCTCCTAGATGGCTCTAAGCTTGCGTCAAGCATATCAAGCCTCAAGCTCATATACAAATACAACCTCACTAGTGGTCAGAGAATCAGTGTATAAGGTTGTTTTGATTCTTTTTTAAAGATAGTTTGATTGTAACACTTATGTTTTCCTTTTGTTTTAATTCGTGTGTGTGTGTGTGTGTTGTGTGTGTGTAGCTGTGTAGTGTGTTTGTGTGTGGGTATGTGTGTGTATGCACATGTTTGTATGTGCATATGCTAGCATGTACATTGAGATATGTGTTGCAGCCAAGCAACATTGAGTTGGTAATGAGGAACAAGGCCTCCATCTTTGCCTCTGGTCACTTCAGCTAGAAACTCTCATTCCAGTTTCTATAACTAAGGCCTAGAGCTCCTTTGTAAACCTGTAAGCGTGTTTAGAAGAAACAGTTTTATAAAATGGGTTTTAACATTTTCTTGTGAAAATTTACAGTGAAATTTGTGAGTTGATTTAGTTACCCTTCATCCAGAGTGACAGGATAAGGCTGAAATGCAAAGGATTGAGGACAGACAAAGTCCAGTCCAGGTCAGTCACTCATGTGCCCTGTGTGTCAGGTGTGTGTTAACACAGGGATACCCACAGGACCTCCCTGAGTGCTGCAGAGTCTGGTTTGACTGCGCTGGGCAATGAGTAGTCACCTGAGCTCCCAACACCAAAGGCCAGTGCCTAGTTTGTAGCACACGAATGATCAAAAGAATGAAACCTGCAGATAACAGGTGAGTCTGAATGCAAAGGAATTTTATTAAGCAGCAGAGGAAGATGTGCACCTGAGACCAGTGCTAGGGAACCTTGATGAAATGGCTGCTGGAACTTCTAACCAAGAGGAGGGTACAAGGTGTCTCTGCCTGGCTCCTGTGTGAGGGTTAAAGGAAGGTCTTGGAAAGGGGAGAGAGACTACAGGAAAAGGAGCCATGGACAGTCCATCCTCACACTCTTGGTCATTTGCCTCTGCAGGAATCGGAGTGTCTTCAGCTGCATCTAGCAAGTGTAAGCCTTCCGGGTCAGATGGCATCCCAACTCCCTGGTGAGATCTACCTCCTGCTCTCATCTTCCTGAACCTCCATTTTCCTCATCAATGAATGTGAGAAATGTCTCCATGAAGGTGACAAAAGGAAGAAATGGGGTCACAAAAGCCACAATGGCAGGTGTAAGGCCATCAGGTGGTACATGTGGCAAGAGCTACATCAATGTGAGTTCAATTCAACACTGAAGTGTCTGACTGGCCATTTAATAATTACCAAATTCCTAAGGCAATTAGCAAAGTCCTAAGCATGTTGAGGAGGGGGGATCTGGCTCAGATTCACCAACATGAGATCAACCCATGGTTTTGGTTCATTGAAGTCTGTTGGAAGGCTCAGCTTTGCACTATGTGTGTGGCTTAAGGCAATATCAATACCTCACTGAAACTCTGGTCCTGTTTATAAGTGGGAATATCAGTCATCTTAAAGAAGTTCCGTGGGATTAAATTCAGCCACTCACATACCAGACTGTGATTTCACATATGTTTATACTTATTATGTGCTGTTTTTCTTGTTTTATTATTCCAGAATTAAACTTCATGTCACCACTATAAAGGGGAAGACACTACCAACATTTACAGTAGCAAATGTCATGTGTGGAAGGTGTGCCTTATAGAAAGCAAGCTGCAAATGAGGTGATGCTATTTAAAGTCAGGTTACCAATGTCACCTGCTGGTGGCTCTAATTTTGAGGTGTGTTCTTTTTGTGTTGATTTAAAAAAAATTTTTTAGAGAGGTGTGTACCTAGCAATGTGGTAAGACAGCAAATACACGTGCCTTTTTTTCAACCTTAGAGGTACTAGGAAGATAGGGGGAAGTCAAGCATGTAAGGGCTCCTCTAGGTCCTAGACTCTTAGGGTGGAGAAAAAGCAGCCAATCCTTGCTACAGGGATCTAAAGGCAGGGTATCAGGGGCTCATTGGAATGAGCAGGGGGCTGCTCAAGACTATAGTTAGACTCCTTTTCCCCCAGCACTTTCCTGAGAACTGGTTGCTTATCCTCTTGCTACTGAAGGACAGAGATATAGCTATACCATGTAGAGGCTGTAAGTTGTTTTCAGGATAGAACCAGTTTAGGTAGGGGCAGAATCAATTATAATGCATGTAGATGAATTATTCACTCATGTTTATGATGATCTCTCCCAAAACACTTCACCCTTGTGGTCTAATCACCCATAGAGGATACTGCATCCATGTCATTAAACTTGCCTATGGTGAGGTTGCTATATAGTAACTCAAGTTTGTAAGAGATTGAGAAGTATAACTTCTAGTCAAAGTTCCAACAAAAATCTCACAGATGGGTTGATCTTCAGGTTGACTTCAGGTTGGGTACTTGGAACAATGTTTTAGAAGAATAATCACACCCAAAGTAAGAAATATTCAAACTAGAAAGGGTAAGTGTTCTAGAAAAGGAAAAAATGGGAAACAGAGGAGAATATCTGTAAATGAATGCCTGAAATAATATAAGTTAGAGTTATGTGGGTTTGTATTCATGTGTGGATGAACATGAATACATAAGTGGCTTGACAGGTCTATGAATGCATGGATGACTGAGTGGGTTAATGGATGATTATGCATGTTCATGGATTTATGAATGATACATGGATGACTGAATAGATAGGTGTGTGGATGGGTACATGGATATGTGACTGCATATATAGATGGATGGATCCACCATTCATGTATATATACCTAGATTTGAGAATGCAAGATTATTTACATGGATGTATAGATGAGTTAACTCTGGACATGTGGATGGATGCATGGATGGGTGAATGGATGGATGGATGATGGATGGATGGATGGATAGATGAAGAGATGAATGGATGGACCGATGGGGGGGGTAGATGGGTGAATGGGTGGATGGATGGATGGATGGATGGATGGATGGATGGATGGGTGAAAATTATGATAGAATCCAAATGTTTTTTGCCAAAACAGGTTAGCAATAGTGGGTATGAACAGAAACAGATATTCTATAGAAGAAAAAGACCACTTTTAGAGTAAGAGTTTTACCCTTTTGTACTTAATCTAGGAGAAATATTTTAAAGATGAAACTTCTGCTGCTGTTTTAAGGTATGAATGATGGGGGCCTAGAAAATGTCAAGAACACATCCCCGAGGTGTTCATAGGTCATGTGAAGAACACACACTCACAAACAATTTTTAAAAGGCTATAAATATGAAAAGAAACAAAAAAATCTAAGTGCATAGGATGTTTAGAGGGAAGAAGAGGAAGGGGGAACGATATAATTATGTCATAATAAAACTATATATGTGTATATATATTTAAAAACGAAATGGTTTTCTTTTGTTATCCTATATTTCACTTTGAACATCAAATATGAAAGCTGAGGTTGATATCTCAAGAAGTCCTAGTCTGTCAATCAACCAGGATAGTCAATATTTTAAGCTGGCATTGTCAACCCCCAGATGTTTATTTTTCTTAACAATGCCCTACTCACATGAGCCACAAGAATGGAAGTCCATGTCCTTTCCAGTCTCAGTGAGCCAGCATCTTAAGAAATAGATATATATTTAGGGTTTTCAAGGAGATAATGAGCAATTTCTAATAATTATTTAAAGCTGTTAGAATTGGTCCCAGTACAATTAATGCTACTGTTGAATCTTGATAATACCGGAAAGATAATTTAAGCCTGGTACAAGGATGGATGCCAAGATGTGTTCAACAATAGAACTGAATTTTCAAACATACAGATGTAATTTTTTTTCAAATAGTCCAAATTGAAGTGATTTGAGTTTAAATGCAATGAGAATGTCTTACAAATTTCCTAGAACATTCGAAATTGAAAGGCTGTTGTTCCCAGGAAGGGAATGAATTGGTGAGGCTCTGGCCTGGTTCCCTATGAGCAGGGTACAGTGCCAATATAGAGTATCAGCTTGTAGGGGAGCAACAGGGGCTTCTTGGAGTTGGGACTTCTGTATTCAATTCCAGTGAAGTCTTAACAAGTTGTAATAAATGCAATGACTAGAAATATCATGTTGACTTTCTATCAGTTCTGGAAACCAGAAGTCCATTTCTAAGGTCGCCAGCACTGGATCCTTCTAGAGACTCCTAGGAGAATCCAATCCACATTTTCTCTTCACTTCTGCAGTTGCTATTTCTAGCATTCTTGGTCCTTACTTTAACCTCTGTCCCATTCATGCTGTCCTGTCCTCTTGTCTTTCTTCTCCTGTTCCCTCCCACTTTCTTCTTTCTTCTCTCATTGTCTTTCCTCTTCCACTTCCTATTTCATTGACACCTACTCTGGTCCAGGATATGCTCATCTTGAGAATCTTAATTCTATATAAAAAGACCTTTTCCCAGAGAAGTTCCCATTAATTTGTAGATTTGGGGTCCTAGGGTATGTATTTGGAAGCTATCTCTCAGCCACCACAAGGCCTAAGACAAATGGCTCTGTGTCTGGCTTTGCCCCTGTGAGGGTCTCCATTACGCACCCATCTCTTATTCACAGACACAGACTCCCTTCTGTTCTGAAAACTCATAAAGCTATGTTTAACTGAGAACATGCTCTGCCTTAGACTTCTAACCTTTGTAATACCCAAAGAAACGATTTAAATGAAGAAAGATGGGCTTTGGGCCATGCTCACTTGGACCATGAGTCAGAATGTTATGGTAGAAGAAAGTACAAGAGCATAGATGCTCATCTCATGGCAGCCATAAAGCAGGAGAGAGGGAGAGGTAGAGAGAAAGAGAGGGGGGTTATGATTGTCTTCAAAGACACAAACCCTGCAATTTGCTTCCTCAAAGCAGGGGCTTCCTCATTATAGCCTGTTGGTCAAGTTAGCTCCTCATGGCCAGTCAGTTTCCAAGAGTGCTCCAGTCAGGGGTCATACCTTCTGAAACATTTCACATCTAAACCATAGGGTACCAACCAGGGATGCTGTGCTGCCAGCATGCCTCTCGGGCATTCCTTCCACCTTTTCTGACCAGGAGTCATTCTTGTCTACTCTTACAGAAAGTCATGTCATTTTTAATCCCTCTCTACCACATGATTCCATTTTCCCTCATCCACTGTATCATCTGAAATTGTTGCAGGTATGTGTTTATGCTTTTCTTTCCTTTCACTAAATGATGAAGTCTTCCCCCGTGTGTTATCGACCAAAGCAAGATCTACAGTGATCTGAGCAATTTCTGCCCTATTGTAGATGCTCAGTGAAGTGCTGTTAAGTCAGTGATTGACTGACTGTATAATTCAACCCTCGGGCATCACAAAGTCAAGTTCATAATGTGAGAAACTGTCTGACTTTCAAAAAATTGAAGGTAGGTTTTCAGAATCAAAGCCACAAGATATACAACAAGGAGCATTCTCTTGTTTGCAGAGATAACGTGAGGTAAAAAGGGATTATTCTCCAAAGCAAACCTGTAAACATTGTTGGTGACAGTGTAAATTAATATAGCCATTATTGCAAACAGCATAAAAGCTGAAAACAGTACTGCCAATAGGCCCTGCAATGGTATTGTAAGATGCACACATCCAAGCGAAACAAAGGAATCACAGAGCAATCTCCAGGCCTAGGGAGGTGGCTCCATTGGTAAAGTGTTTGCTGTGCAAGCATAAGAACCTGGGAGTTGGGGTGTATGCTTGCAATCTCACCTCAGCTCTCAGGGAAGTGGAGATGAGTGGGCCCTGGGGCTTACTGGCCAGCCACAAGAACCAAGTCAGTGACCTTTGTCCCAGTAAAGGTGTTATGTGAACACACACATGCATGCACACCTACACACACACACACACACACACACACACACACACACATGTGAACATGACAGAAAGAAACCGACACACACAAACAGACATAGACAGACAGACATATAAACAGAGAAACAGACAGAGACAGACACACACAGACAGACAAATACAGAGACAGACACACACAGACAGACAAATACAGAGACGACAGACAGACAGACAGAGAGCAACAGAAAGAAAAACAGAGAGATAGAGACATACACACAGAGAGACAAACAGAAACAGAGAGATAGAGACAGAGTCAGACACACAGAAAGAGGGAGTCAAAGACAGACAGACAGACAGATGCATACACAGAGAGACACAGAGACAGAGATGCAGAAAGAGACTTCAACTCTATAGTTATTTCAGCCCTATTTAGAATCTCCAAGATATGAAAGCAACCCAAGTGTCCGCCATGTATGGATGGGTAAACAGGATGGGTAGGCACACACTGGAGTGCAATTCTGCATGAAAGCATAAACTTGTGTTCTTCCCACAGTGTGGATGAACTTGGAGTGAAATAAATATTAAGTGAAATAAACCAGTCTCAGAAAGAAACATGTCTTGTGTTCTTACCTTCTGAAAGCTTGAATGGTTGTTGGTGCTACAGAAATGGAGTAGTGGGACCAGCAAGGGCAGAGTAGGTCAGAGAATGGATACTGAGGTAGAGTTAGGGGAGATAGTGATTTCCAGTGCTTGGTAAAACAATGAGTAAATACAGTCAATATTTAAACAGTGAAGAGAGGAAATTTGGAATTTTTCCAACACAAAGAAATGATAAATGTGCTGGACAGTGGTGGCTCATGCCTTTAATCCCAGCACTTGGGAGGCAGATTTTTGAGTTCGAGGCCAGCCTGGTCTACAGAGTGAGTTCCAGGACAGCCAGGGTTATACAGAGAAACCCTCTCTTAGAGAGAGAGAGAGAGAGAGAGAGAGAGAGAGAGAGAGAGAGAGAGAGAGAGAAAATGATAAATGTTTGAGGTGACAAAAATGCTAATTACTTGAATTTGATCATCCAAAATATACTCTTGGATCAAAATATGGCACAAATTCCATGAATGAATAACTACTCTGTTAGTGGAAAGTGCAATAAAATAAAAATTAGTATAGTTTCAGTGTCTTTGTCCAAACATAGCATAGCATCCATCCTAGCTCCCCAATGACCAACAAAAATGTTCAATGTTTATTTGAGTTGTGAGTTCCTCTTCCCTAAGTCCAGAAGGGCAAAGAGGATGTGTAAAGTTGTAGGCTGGTACAAAGGCCAGATGAGTTATACACAGAATGCTCACTGTACCCCAAGGTACCTATTATCTATTGCCAGGTTCCTGACCCCTGCTTTCCAGTTAAACCCCAGCTGAAGTCCCCATCTCTTGAAGGAGACGTGGGATTCTAAGTTTTAGCCTGTGGACTTGCTGTGGAACTCTGGAAAATGTCTGTGGGTCACAGTGGTTTGTGGCGGTACTCAAGCAGTACCGTGAGAATTTGCTGGGTAGTCAAGATTGAGTATATGCAGTTAATACAATAATAAGCCAGCTAATGCAATTCTGTTCTTTGGGTGAGTAGTGAGTATGGCCATCTACGGGTCATGAGATATGACTCAGCTGTGACAGTGCTTGCTCCCAGCCAGAAGACCTGAATTCTAACTCCCAAACCAGCATCCAGGGAGAGTGGTACAGGTACTGAGTGGAACGTGGCTCAGACCTCTTTGTATAACTGCAGAGAGACTAGACTCCTTCTGTAACTGTTCTGTGTGCCTGGAAGTCATGCTGCCTGGTCAGTATTCCACCATCTAAGGCCATGGTATCCTCTAAGCAATAGAACTGGTATGTGTGGTGTGGTGTGGTATGGTGTGGTGTGGTGTGGTGTGGTGTGTGTGTGTGTGTGTGTGTGTGTGTATGTATGTATGTACCATAATGTTCATGTGTGTGTCACATATGCATATGGATGTCAGGAGCAACCTCAGGTTTCAGTCTTCACCGTCCACCTTGTCTGAAGCTGGGCATCGTGTTGATCACTGCTGCAAACCGGGCTAGCTGGCTCACTGGGCTCCTGGGATTTTCCTGGATCCACCTCCCCTCTTGCTGCAGAATTAGAGAGTTAGAGAGCTGGAATTAGAGAAACTATTTATTATTGTTGTTGTTGTTGTTGACACTGCATTTAACTTTACCCAGCTCCTGGGGATCTGAACTTAAGGTCTCAAATTTACATGACAAATGCTTTACCTGTTGAGTCACCTCCGCAGGCATATCACTGTGATTTCTAGGGACTTCTGTCAGTTCTTTTCTATATAGACACCTCATTCCTACACCTTAATTATGAATGTGGAAAGTAGGATGACTTTAGGGTTGAGAAGAAAAGAAGCCTGATAATACAGGTCCATGTGTTTGGTTGTAACTGACATTCTCAGATGGAATTCATTTCTAACTCATGGCCTCAAGATGGCTGCAGTCATTCCAGGAATCACTGGAAGACTGTGACACACAGGGTCATAATAGAGATTCTACAGTTCTTATTTCCCTTTTCATAAAAGCAACGTTCTACTAGTATCCATTTCCTGGTGACTTAGCTCCAGGGCTTGTTGGCCGGGCTTATTTCTCATACGTTGATATCAATCACTTGGTAAAAAGAAACAAAATTTCTAGGATTCACTAAAGCCAGATAAAATCAGCAGTTCTCACTGAACTAAGACAGTCAACAAATACTCGGTTCTTTATAGTGTTCCAGGGCATTGGAAGGTAATAGTGTGAACAGAGATGATTCCCAATGTCACCAACATATATAAAACCATGTCTTACTGCCTAGGACAAGAAAGATAGAGCCATTTGGAAATGCCCTCTAAAAAGTGTTTTTCCTACTAGGACAAAAACCATACGGTGTTTATGGTCACCATTCTGACTCTCATCAATACCTGATGTCATTACCTTTGTGTGGTGCCTACCTTTGAATGGTCACTCCTCCTTGAGTCCGTCAGATAAAAGAATATGCTCACCAGTGTTCACTGGGATAGTGCTGCATAGGGGACAAACCCTGGTTTCGTGTCATGTATCAACAATCAACAGATCCCTACTCTAGTAGAGCCTCCACTCTGTTGTGAGAGGCAGATTATAAATGTTGAGTTCAGCCTATATAGTATGTGATGTGACAGAAAGCAAAGAGTGAAGTGGGGTGTGTGGTGTGTGATCGCAGGCTACCAGCTTAAATTGAGCCATCATTTTAAATGAGGCAGCTATTTTTAATTAGGTGGCCATGAAACTCTTTGTGACAATGTAGAGCAAAGACAGTAGAAGGCAAAGTGTTCTTGATGCTCTGGAATCTCCTGGGAAAGAGGCCTCTCTGAGCATGCCTGTCAGGGATTCTCTTGATTACATTGAGCTGGGAAGACCAGCCCACTGTGGGCAGCACCATTCTCCAGCTGGGACAGGAGCTGAGCCAGTGTGTGCACTCACCAGCATCTGCTTCCAGAGTGTAGGTGTCATCTGACTGGGTCACTCAAACTTTTGTTGGCGTGCATTCTTCTCTGTGATGGATGGTATCTTGAACTGGGAACTAAAACAAAATCCTTTCCTAAGTTGCTTTTGACAGTATTTTATCAAAACAGTGGAACAGCAGGAAAAGAAACTAAGACAGGAGTGCACCATGGAGAAAGATAAAGAGCAGCTTGACAGAGGCAAGAGCTAGTATAAGGCTTCAGAGCTGGACTGTGGAGACTCAACAGTAGAGAGAGGCCAAAGCTGCTTGCACTAAGTGGAGGTCAAGGTCAGAGGGGTGGGGGTTCCAGGAGGCTCAGTCTGTGGATTCCCTGTATAGTGAGAATAAGTACACACTTCTGTGTCACCTTCCTTCTGTGCTTAGTCATTCGTTCTTTGACCTTGATTCTGCTGTTTAGCTTCCCCCTGCAGTTCACACCTCTCTTGATGACTGAGCATAGCCTCACCTTCATTCTGCTTTTGTGCTATTTCTGAATATAAAAATTGTGTCTGGTGAGGAACTCAAACTGTGCATTCGGCATGTCAAGATAACACACATTTGGGGCCAATGAGATCGTTCAGTAGACAGAAATGCTTGCCATCAAGCTTGGTGACTTGAGTTTGGTCCCCAGATAGAAGGACAGAACCAACCTCTCCCATGGTTGTCCTCTGAGTTTCACATCTGCACTATAGTACACACATACCCCTCCCATTAAGTAAAATAAAACGAAAATTATTTTTTAAGGTAATACATATTTGGACACAATTTCTTTGATCAACAAACACTCTTGCACACCTGAGAAGAGGTTCACAGCCAGTGTCCTGAGTTTGAATCCCAGCCCTGGACACTACTCACTTGGGGTGGACTTCTGGCTCCCCAGCTATAGCTTCTCCCTGCTCTTCCCATTCTCATCCTCTTTGAGCCCCCACAGCCTTTCACCCTGGAAAGTCAGGATCCAGCAATCTGCAGTTAATGTTCTTCAGGAGCCTTCTGAGGTGTCAAAGGAAATGAGTCATATGAGTGGCTCAGGACCCGGGCAGCAAAGCACATGCTAATGTACTAGTTAGCATATGCTAATGTACTAGTTAGCATATGCTAATGTACTAGTTAGCATATGCTAATGTACTAGTTAGAATAGGAAATCAGTCCAACCAGAGGAGCCACCAAACAGCACACATTGTATTTTTCAAAATGAGACTTTGGCAGATATTTAAGAAGGAAAGAGAGAGAGGCTTTTATTTGTTTGCTTGTTTATTTTATCAAAACAGAGTCTTATGATACAGCCCAGGCTCACCTGAAACTCACAATCCTCTCCTGTTAGCCTCTTGTGGGCTATGATTGCAGCCGTGCTCCACCATGCCCTTCTTGGGGGAATCTGATAATTTAGGAAGAAAGAAAGAAAGAAAGAAAGAAAGAAAGAAAGAAAGAAAGAAAGAAAGAAAGGAAGGAAGGAAGGAAGAAAGGAAGAAAGAAAAGAAAAAGAAAAAACCTCTTTGAGAATACTTTCCTGAGATATCTGTGTGTCACATGAATGAGGAGCAGAATCATCGAGGCTGCAAGATGGTCCTAAATGCTGACACAACATCCACACTAAGGTTGGGAAGACTGGTGGAAGCACATGCGCATGCGCAACAAATGCGCAACAAAGCAGACATCAGCCTGCCCCACGAATCTGGCACAGAAGGCCACTGCCTCACAGACCCCAGGCACGGGAGGCCACTGCTGTACATGGGGTGACTTGTATCACTTTCAGGTGGCCAGGGTGCTATTGAGAAAAGCACGAGGAAGGGCCTCACTTGGGCTTCGTGGTGACATGGGATTGCTAAATGCCTTATCCAGCTATGTCCTTAGAACCATGAGTTAAAACCATGGCTTTAGGCCAAAAGCTGCCTGGCGAGTTCCTGTAGCTAACTCTGTGGCTAGGGTTCACGGTGAGCTAGTTTTCTTCCAGGGGGTATTACGGAGGAGTCCTGGAGCCCAGTCTGCTCCCTGGGATTCCTTCCTCCCTGGTGAAGTATAGCTGGCAGCTTTTCCATCACTTTGAGGAGGCTTTGCTAGGAAAGCAATTATTGTCTGTATGGAAGGAAGCCTGTAGGTGAAGAGGCAGCAAAGACTCCCAAGGGAATGCTGAGGTGTGAATGGAGGGTCTTCAAAACAGGAACTAATTTGAAAAGCATGCAGATTAAATTAGTGCCAGAGCTTGCCTGACAGGTTGGTGTTAGAGTTAGGTGGCTGTGTCCCTTTATAATTTCCGCTGCCCGAGGGGAAGCAGGTGAAAGATTTACTCTAGAAAAGAAAACAAAACAGAAGGCCTTTAAGTCTTAATGTGAAGCTCTTAGCATGCTTTCTATGCCAAGACTCAGATCTGGCTCCTCAGCCCCATTCCCCATCGCTGTGAAAAGCTGTGGGTGGAAATTTGCCTGTATTCCTGAGACAGCTCTGTTGCCCCATCTGCCCTCCTACATCACCAGCGTCAGATGTTGTGACCTTGCTACATTGCCCCCCAGTGCTGAGACAATAGACAAGAAAAACAGAAGTGTATAGACTATAGGATCTCTCTGAATTTGGGGGATGAACCATGTCTATCCGGGAGTGACCTTGCTTGAAGTGGCATCATGGTTATTAACCGGTCTCCTTGGAGTCCAAACCCTCTCATCACCATGGCAACCTAATAACAAAGAGGATCAGAAGCAAGCACTCCTTGGATGTTCTGAAAGTTTGGCAGCCACTGCTATTTTCAGTGCTCTGCTTTGAAGATGCCTTGTTAACCCACATTGTTTTGTATCCATGCGCTTAAGCAACTACCTGAAGAATGAGAGAAAGAAAAAGAAGATTATATCTATCTTCAAACAGTTAGGACTCAGTAATAAAAATGCCCCAAAGAAAGAAAATAAATTATGCAAGTAGATGACCATTCACTGCATTATCCTGGAGATGATGTCAGCTCTCTGACTATCTGACAGAAAGCTGACCATCGGGAGTGCAAGGACATTGTAGGAGAAATTAGTATTTGGATTGCCCCGTCCCAACCTTGCTTAGCTAATATTGAACTGTCCTGTAATTAATGCAATGCCCAAGTAATGCTGGCTTATTAATATTCTTTAGCACATGGCACCTCTGGGAACTTCAAGTTCAATGTTGCCAGGAGGCTTTGAAATACCCAGGGCTGAGAGGGCTCCTTTCAGGAATAATGAGCTTTTTAAGCCCTGCCTGCTTGCCTGTTTTCTGTACCCTCCATGATGGATCTGTCAGCTACCCACCTCCCACCTGTGCCCTAACAATTTCAGCATCTTCTTTTAGTTGTGCACACAGCATGAGCTCATTTGTCTCCACTGCAGGCTTCAGAGGCTTGGGCGTGCTTTGAGGATTGCTGGCCATGTTGTGTCTGCATGCTCTGTTGTAGTCTGACATTCCTGTTGATGGCTCCACCTCCATTCCTTGATGTGGATTTGGACAACCAACGTGTCTGCAAAAATAACCACTGGTGTCCCAATGACACAACACATATTTTCAGCAAAGGGAAGGCAATTCTCTTCCTTTCATACTTGTCTGAGATATGGGAAGTTGGCAACTGGCCCAAGAAAAGTGTTCTGATGCATTATCTGAACCTATGACTCAGGACTCTTAGAAATCTGGTCAGGAAGCAGCAAGATACTATGCAATGTAGACCATGTGGTTAGACCAACTGTAAACTTAATTGGCTAATAGCTCAGCGTGAAGGCTAGTGGGGTCAATCCAGATGTATGAAATTCATCCCACGTAAGACACTTGAGGATTGGAGTGGAGCTCAGTCAGTAGACTGTCTACCATGCATGATGCTCTGGGTTCAACTCCTACCACTATATCAATTGGATCTAAACTGGTAGACATGGCTATAATCTTAGAGCTCAGGAGCAGCAGGCATGTCATCCTATTTGACATAGCAAGTTCAGTACCAGCCTGGGCTACATGAAGTGATCATGTGTCAAAGATTATGTAAGCAGTCAAGAGAACACAACATCTTAGTCTTCTTTCTCAGGGGCAAAGGCTATTTCCATGGATCCTGCTCATATCATTTCCTGACTGCAGGAGCCAAGCACAGATATCTAGCAGAGCATGAGTCCCAAGGACTTACCATGAACACTATTTACACAGTAGGCATTTCGGCATAAGTCTATGACTAATCAGTCCAAGGTCCAGCATGACTGAGACAGCCATCAACGAGTTTAGGAAACTTACATAGATGGCGTGCTAGGTTTGCCTTGTTCTTGTACACTGGCGGTTGCAGTTCTAATGGGGGATGTGCTCAGCTGAAACTCACAGCTCCTAACCCTTGTCTCCCTCCCTTCTCTCCTGTTCCACATGACTCTGTGTCTGGCTAACTGGACCCTCCCTTGGCCTTGCCCTGCCTCTGCCTCCAGCCTGGCTAATTACTGTAGCACAGCTGCAGGTCCTTCCCTCTCTGGATGTGTTATCTGGAGCTGAGCTGACCACCCATGAGTTCGTCAGTCAGATGCCAGAAGAAGAATATGGACTCTGGTGGCTGGTGCCTGTGTCTGTGCTGTGAACTACAAGTTTCTTTTCACAAACTTTCTGCTTCTGTTTTAATAATTTTATCTGGGCATATTTAAAAGGACAATGAAGAGGTCAACTCAGGAACTTTGGAACATTCCACCAGACCCCTCCCCTCCTGGAAGAGAAAGGTCATGGAACACTTAAGCACCCCTCCCCTCCAGAAGGGCGAGGCTTAATTGCATTCCTCAAACTGGGCGGGGGAGGTGGCAGAGGCAGGGGGAGGAGGAATGACCATCCATGGGGGAGGCTCACAACACAGCACATAGACACAATCCACATTCCACCTACAGACAAGGGAAGTCCTTGCCACCTCATTCCTTAAAGACCAATCAATTTAAAAGTCACACTGTTCTGCCAATCACATTGTGCCTAATGGCCGCAGCTCTGAAAACTGTATAAAAACTTGCCAAATGGGCTGTGTGGGGTCTTTCTCTCTCCTTTGTGTGCAGGGCGACCCCAGCATGCTAGAACAATAAAATTCCTCTTGCTTTTGCATCGATCCCCGACTCCACATTGTTCACTCAGGGGGTCTCTGGCAAGTTAAGGCTGGGCAGAGTCTTACAACACAATAGCTGATGATGATTCAGCTCAGTCGGAAGAGTGTTTGCCTCGTGTGAATGAGGCCCTGGCCTTGGGTTCGATCCAAGCACGACACAAACAAAGAATGGTGCCATAAGTTAAAATTTCAGCACCAAGGAGGTAGAGACAGGAGAATCAGAAGTTCATAGTCCTCTTCCCTTGCTGTATAAGCACTTTGGGACCACAGAGGGCTACATGAGACCATGTTGCAGCAGCAGCAGCAACAGCAGCAGCAGCAGCAGCACAATAAAGATCCAATCGTAAAGACCATCTTGTCTCTGTTCCTTAATAGGATGCCTCCTTTCAAAGCTTTATATTGGCCCATAAGCCCATCCATTTAAACTTAATAGCAACATGAGAAATAACCCTGAAGCTTGTTTTTGTGTTTGCTTTAAAGCTGCTCCTAATAGCTGTAGTCATTACCTAATAGCCACCCCTCCTGAGAAGCCTTGGAGAAAGTATTCTTGGCTTTTGGTGTGAGGGAAGGTGATGCATCCCTAGAGCAGCTGATAGGAGAGATGGGCTGTGTGGCGCCAAGGTGAAGCAGGCTCCTCTTGGAAGAGCTCAGACCTGGACATGGATTTGGTTCATCCTGCTTTGTGGCACTGCACACCCCGGGATCTTCTTCCTCTGCAAAGTTTTCTGCATAATACCTTTCCCATAGAAGGTCTGTGAAGATTCAGTGGTGCAATACATATTTGCACTGGCATTTAGTTTGGTATTCAGTGCATAGCAGTTGCTACCCCAAACTGCTCTTGTGGATGGATGTTCCATTCTTGTCATTATGAGAGAAACAAACCACATGACCCCCAAATAAGGACTATTGACTGGAGGGCCAATAAGAGGCGGGCACAGGGCAGCCTCCTGTTTGTCCATAGCAGGACAAAGAATTATAAACAGGAAAAATGGGGCTGGAGATGCAGCTCAGTCGGTAGAAGGCAAAGCCCTGGCATTTGATCCTCAGAACCACATAAACCTAATGTGGTAGGTCACGCCTGAAATTCTGGAACTTGGGAGGTAGAGTCAGGAAAATCAGAAGTTCCAGGTCATCCTTAGATGCATAGCTACATGAGACTCTGTCTTAAAGACCATAAAAACAAAAGCAAGCTAAAAATGGGAAGGCATTCTGCTTCTCTATGAGTTGAGGAAAGGAATGCCAGAACCACACTTTATACACCCATCAGTCCAGGAATGCTTCTAAAAGAATCTATACCAAGGGACTTCCTTATAGGCAGGATCTCATGGATCTCAATCTTGTTCTGCAGCCAAGGATGACCGCAAGATCCTGCCCCTCCACACCACATTTATGTGCTGCTGAGAATGGAGCCCAGGATCTCACGCATGTTGGCCATCACTCTATTAACAGAGGTATATCAGGATAAATAGACTTTATCCTCAACTCTTGCCTTTCTCTCAAGCTGCTGCACCTCGAGACTCAGCCTTTCTCCCTGGCTTGTTACAGATGTTCTTTGTTGAAGATGCTATACAGTCTGGAATTCTGAGTTTTGGGAACTCTCCTCATGGCTGTCTCCCATATCTAGACATGTAATATGCTGGCATTTGTTTCTCCATTTTCTTTTTTCAGTCCGTCTCGTAGGAGGAGTAAACATAAGAACCTAATTTTCTTTTCTTACTACTGGCTATCTTTGCATTTTGTAGTTAAATCTGGGGAAGCAGAGAGGAAATTTGCAGCTAAATTTTAGCAACTAGCTAGGACCATTTAGCACTAATTTTTCTGTGCAAAAACTTGATTTGGCTTATCCCTCCATGTGACCATGTTCACTTGGATTGGGGGGGGGCATAAAACTTTAATTTAGTTAGTTATTATAATCTATTGAATCATTGCTACCTTTTATGTCCACTTTGAGACAAGAAAACACACATACACACACACACAGTAAGAGAGAGAGAGAGAGAGAGAGAGAGAGAGAGAGAGAGAGAGAGAGAGAGCGAACACAATATTTAACTAGAGGAAGTGACTATCATCCTGTAGTACTTCAACTGTCAGTGGTCAATTTTTTAAGAGTTGGAAGAAAACAAAAATTGATGTGGAAGCTTCCAAGAAGATGATTAATGTACGGTCTTTAAAAACGAATAGTTTCTACTCCCCTGGGAGGTTTTAGGAATGCTAGTGTATCCTTGTGATTCTCTTAAGTTTAATTTCTTGGCACCCTATTAGTGACCTAAGCTGTGCCAATTGCCAAGATTTTCAGATCAAGATTGCTTGGCTCCCAGTCTTGCTCATTTACTCCCATTTCCTTCTTCTGGAGGCGAGCCCGGTCCCTTTTTACAGAAATATTCCAAGCCATGATGGTGGAGCTGAAAGGAGGTCTTCTCAGTTCTTCCACCTCACTGAGAGGTGTGGGCTAGCCCTCTCGGAGCCTGGTCATGGCACCTAGCCTCCCTCAGCTCATCTTCTCTAATTTCACTTTAACTTTCCCTGTAAAGGGAAGACTACAGAGGCTCACCCCTTGGTGGATGAATCATTTGCTGGGCAAGCACAAAGGCCTGCGTTTGGATCCCCAGTACCCATGTAAATGTCAGGTGGGTGAGGTGGGCCACCTGCAGTCCTACTAGACTAGCTGAATACATATAATGGAGAGGTGGCAACTGAGGAAGACATTCAGTGTCAACTTTTGGCCTCCACATACATGCACACACATGTATGTTCACACACATGAATACACACACACACACACACACACATCATAAAACCTCAAAGGGGCAAATTTCTCTGTTTATATTGTAATATAAACAACTATGTCGTTACTATTAAGTAATAGCATACTTGAGACTACCCAGCAGGTACTAGGTAAAGCTCTCTTCTTAGCTTCCAAAGCCTGGATGAATCTAATTTTCGATATTGTTCTATGGGGAGTTGTTTGAAGTCCCTGTTCTTTCTCACCCAGATGGCTTCCTCATCCAGATGTCCTGATGGCTAAGCTCAGGGACTTCCTACCACAGATACCCTGAACAGTTCCCATGGCCCGACGCATTCCTGCTGAAAGTGGGTGATGATACATTGTATCTCGAGCAAGGGGCTCTAGCATTGCTGTTTGGTTGACTTTGTGTCCATATGATGGTATGTATTGCTCTAGATTAGGGTCTATCCATCACAGCATCTAACTCTGAAAAACACAACACCAAGCTTTTTCATTACAATATGAAGAATAGCTAACATTAAAACCTAAAGACACTGCACCAAGGCTGCACCTCGATGATGCAGAGACCCAGAGAGTCTCTGACTCCAGCTGGGAAACTTCATAAATGGTTTTCCCAGGTAAAGAAACCCATCCTTGTGGCCACAGCACTCCTGAAAGTCTATAGAAATCCTGGCTTGGAATAAAGTCTCACAGAGGGAAATCGACCAGGTAGAAGTCAGAAAAGTTAATTAATTAATCAATTACTCAATTAATTAATAGAAGGCACAAGAAAAGGGGAAAGAGCACCTTATCCCAGAGTCTGGTTAGCTTCACTGGCCATCAACAACTTTGGCTTACCAAAATCAAGATAAACACAGACTCTGCTTCTATTGGGCAACTCTTCCTGATTCTGCAGCCTGTCTCATGGTATGGTTGATATGCCCTGTGTTATTCGATTGAAGAAAACTGATTTTCCTCCTCCCAACAGCTCTCAGTTGCATGCAGCTTGTCAGCTAGCAGTGACTCTGTGCTATGGTTCTGTCTGGTTTGAACCCATGAAGCTCTCTGCATGCTGTCATGATGTATGAAACATAATTTTTAAATTGAAAATAGTAACTTCTAAAACACAAGAATTTTGGCTTAAGTAACAGAATCTGCTGTGAAGATCTGCATAGAGCTAACACTCCTTTTTCATGCTATTTCAAATAAGAATTTAAAATAACAGTGAGCCACAATTACAGCCTATATGTGTGTGACCTTTGTGTTTAACCTTTCCCTGCACTGACTGTGAACTTCGAAATTTTTGAGAACATCATGAGCAAGATCATAAACCTTGTTTATAGTTAGAGACGTGTCAGGGTCTCTGCTCTGTGCCTGGGCTTTGCCTACCAGCCTGGAATATCCCACATTGACAGTTTCCACCTGTAATGGTGTACACTTTTAGTCCCAGAACTCAGGCTGGCAGATCTCAGAGTGAGTTCCAGGACAGCCAGGGTATGCCAAGAAAGCCCATCTCTCTCAAAACCAAAACAAGAACAAGAATAACAGCATCTTGATAACTGAGCCATGATAGCCCAGCATGTCCTGTAAGAGTGACACACCTCTCTCATTCCTCTGGATATACTATAGCCTTTCTGGGTCTCAGATGAGGTAAGTGGTGGGCTCTGGTCGGGGAGGAGGATGCTGGGGTAATTAGCACTTTTCCTTCCACAGTGAAGCTCCTGGATAGAGTGTGCTTTGATCTGCTGCTCACGCCCCTCATTCCCTCTCATCCCACTATTGCCAAACCTTTCTTTTTACTAACAATTCCCCTCCCCATTTTCAAGTCTTTTTAGTGTAACTTTAAACTAAACCCACTTATTTTAGCTAAGCCTGAGCTGAGATGTGGGGTTCCTAGCAACTAGGCAAACTTCTTTCATGGATGGATTAAAATTACAGGCTCTGGACTTCACCGGCCAGTTACATGACCCTCATTCTGGAAAATAGAAGAATGGTCTGTGACCTGGGTCTAGAAAGATGGCTCAGAGGGTAAGGATACAGCCTTTGGCAAGCAGCTCGGCTAAGCTTTACAACCTAAATGCAATCCCTGGAACCCACACACTGGAAGAAAAAAGACTGACTTCCACAGATTGTCCTCTGACTTCCACATATGTTCCATAACACACGTGTACCTAGACCATAAATACACAAGCATACGCATGTGCATGCGCATATGTGGGCATACACATGATAAAGACAAAAAATATGTATAAAAGGCTTGTAATCCGTAAATATATTGCCTGCCTTTAAAACAAATAGCCTGGTATCTGCCGTAGTGATGATCTGCCAAACTGAAGCACAGTCAGCCTTCTAATGCTTGCTGTGTCTTCAAAAGACATGCTTACTTCACAAGTCACCACAGAGGAACAAGGGCTTAGAAAGCTATAAATCCTCTTGGGTTGTTATTGTGTTATTGAACAAAACTGTATTTTGGACTTGATGATCCAATTCTAGCATGTGTTGCCTGAAGAAGGAAGCCACAGGCCTTATGCTTGTAAAATGGTTACATAAAATCAGCACATGGACTTAGGGCTGGTATGCAGGGTTCAAACCCCACTTAGGCTGATTACTAGTTGTATGCCCTTGGGGAAGTTAACTAACATAAGCTCTCAAAAAATGCTTCCATATATACAGGTCTCTCTTCCATGAAGTCAATCAATCTTAGATGGAAAATATTAGGGGAAAATTTGTATTAACTGTATTGATTGTTAAACTGTAATAACATGTTGTCCTAATTAAGTTAAACATCAACTTCACACAATCTAGGGTCATACAAAAAGAAAAAGAAAAAGAAAAAGAAAGGAAGAGGCTCAATTGACAAATTGCCTGATTCTGATTGGTCTGTGGGAAGGTTGTAGGGGTTGTCTTGATTGTTGACGGATGCAAAAGGATGCTGACCACTGTAGGATGATTCCATCTCTAGGCTGGTGGCCCTGAGCTGTGTAAGGTAGCGAGCTGGGCTGGATGTGGGTGGTGCACGCATTTGATCTCAGTACTAGGGAGGCAGAGGGAGGTGGATTCTATTAGTTCAAGACCAGCATGGTCTACATAACAGGTTCTAGGATAACCAAGGCGATATAGTGAAATCCTTTAAAAAACAACAAAAGAATGATAGCTAAGCCTGAGCCTATGAGCAAAACAGCCATCAAGCATTCTCCTCCATGGTACATGCTGGAGTTCTTTGGCCATGAAGTGACTTCCTTTCTCAGAGGTAGTGTCATGTCCTATTATAAGCAGGGATGGCTCAAGTGTTGACTTGAATCACCTCAATGATGGGCTGTGGCCTGGATTTGCCTTCCTTCCATTCTGCTTCTACTTGTCTGCTTGCAGGAAGCTTGTCCAGGCCCTGATTTTCCCTTCCAGAAGATTCCTCTTGAGCTGTGTTTTTGCATTGGCTGATGAAATAAATCACTCTCATCTCATGTATAATAGACTATCTAGAAGACTGTAAGAAATGCTGGTGTCTCTGTAGTGCTTACCACCAACAAAAGGCTCATGCTTGAACACCCAGAGGATGCTCCACTCCCAGGCACTCTAACATGCCCAGGATCGGAAGTGAGGAGGACACAGCATCTGTCCCAATACCAGTAGTAACTGGGACCAGTGGGACCAGGCACACAGGAACTCTGCCAGCCCAGTGGCTCAGATTGCTTCCTGTCTGTCTGGGCTGGCCAGTGCCTTGAGCAGAGCTTGGGTGCAAGCTCGACAGCCAGTCCTACAACACCAGCTCCACTCCCAGGCGCTCTAACAAGCCCAGGATCAGAGGTGAGGAGGACACAACATCTGTCCCAATACCGGGAGTAACTGGGACCAGCGAGACCAGGCACACAGGAAGTCTGCCAGTCCAGTGGCTCAGGTTCCTTCCAGTCTGTCTGGGCTGGTGCCCTGAGAAGACCTTGGGCACAAGCTTCGAAGTGAGTCCCACAACACCCAGAGGAAGCTCCACTCCCAGGCACTCTAAGAAGCCCAGGATCACAGAATCCCAGAATCATAGGATCACAGAGACAGCTTGACTCTGAGGAGTTCTGACACAACCAGGATCACAGGAAGGACAGGCTCCAGTCAGATTTAGCAAGGGCAGATTTAGCAAGAGATCAACAGATGATGCGGGGCAAGCGTAAAAATATAAGCAACACAAATCAAGGTTCCTTGGCATCATCAGAACCCAATACTCCCACCATAGCAAGTCCTGGACACACCATCACACTGGAAAAGCAAGATTCAGATGTAAAATCACTTCTCATGGTGATGATACAGGACTTTAAGAAAGACATAAATAGCACTCTCAAAGAAATACAGGAGAACACAGGTAAATGGCTAGAAGCCTTTTAAGAGGAAACACAAAAATTCCTTAAAGAACTACAGGAAAACACAATCAAACAGGTGAAGGAAATGAGCAAAACTATCCAGAATTTAAAAATGTAAATAGAAACAATAAAGAAATTAGAAAGAGAGACAACCCTGGAGATACAAAACCTAGGAAAGAAATCAGGAGTCATAGATGCAAGCATCACAAACAGAATACAAGAAATAGAAGAGAGAAACTCAGGGACAGAAGACACCATAGAAAATATTGACACAAGAGTCAAAGAAAATGCAAAAAGCAAAATTATCCTGACCCAGAACATTCCAGGAAATCCAGGATGCAATGAGGAGACCAAACCTAAGGATAACAGGTATAGAAGCGAGTGAAGGACTCCCAAGGTAATGGGCCAGTAAATATCATCAACAAAATTATAGAAGAAAACTTCCCTAACCTAAAGAAAGAGAGGCCCGTGAACATACAAGAAGCCTACAGAACTCCAAATAGACTGGACCAGAAAAGAAATTCCTCCCGTCACATAATAATAAAAACATCAAATGCGCTAAACAAAGAAAGAATTTGAAAAGCAGTAAGGGAAAAAAGTCAAGTAACATATAAAGGCAGGTCTATCAGAATTACACCAGATTTCTTACCAGGGATTATGAAAGCAAGAAGATCCTGGGCAGATGTCATACAGACCCTACAAGAACACAAATACCAGCCTAGGCTACTATACCCAGCAAAACTCTCAATTACCATAGATAGAGAAAACAAGATATTCCATGACAAAACAAAATTTACACAATATCTTTCCACAAATCCAGCCCTCCAAAGGATAACAGATGGAACACATCAACATAAGGAGCAAAACTACACCCTAGAAGAAGCAAAATAGTAATCTTTCAACAAATCTACACAAACCTAATTCCACTTCTTAACACCAAAAACAACAGGAAGTATCAATTACTTTTTCTTAGTATCTTAATATGAAAATTAATATTACCAACATATCCTAATTGATTGAAATCCAAAAACATGAGGACTTAGAAATTTGTTAATAGTCCTCCAATGGTCTCTCTAATTTGGTAATTGGAGAAATAGGTCCAATATTATACAATCCATATACACTTTCAGCTAGTTTGTTCGTGACAGTGTCTTGCTGTGTACAACATAATGATCTTGAGATCTTGCTTCTCCTATCTCAGCCTCTCTATTAGTAGTATTGTTTATTTCATGTTTTTACACTATATTATGGTTTTCAGAACAGCTTAAATATTTTAAAAGTACTTATATATCCAAAAGAAATATAGACAATTAAATTGGGAGGGGACTTGTAAGAGAGCAACAAAGAATGAGACTGAATGCTTTGCTTGACATTTGTAACTCTTGTATCAAGTTACCACAGTAAGAGTCAAGATTTTAAACTCTATTAAATACAAAACAAACAAACAAAAACACTTTATATATTTAGTTCATTTAAGAAAATATTAGTAGTGATGTATTATTATTTTGAAATATACAGTTAATACGTTTGGAGTTATTTAAAATTTATATTGCGAAAAACATCTGTATTTTCAGTATTGCTGTAGAAAAGCCTCTACATAAGACTTAAATTGATTGTTGTTTTATATCAAACAACTTTTATAATACTCAGTTTTTGTTATAATGTTTTATAAATTTTAAAGAATATGACAAAAAAAGATATTGTAGGTAATGAAGGGGAGTCTCTGGGAGGAGTTGGGGTACAAAAGGGAAACAAGAATGTGATGCAATTCTGTTTGCTTAAAATATGTTTTTAAATGTTAACAAATTCAGATAAATTGAAATCATGTAACTTTTCTCATCATACTGCAATGAAACTTAAAAAAAAAAAAAAAAAAAAAGACTTCCTGTCCATAAGCCAGTTTTGGGCAGAATGTTTTAGATAGCAACAGAAAGGAGATTACATACTCATATTGATTATTTTCCTGTCATCATTCCCTAAACAGTATAATAAGAATTTCCACAGTTTGGCATCAGAATAGATACTAAATGTAATTTAGAGATAGCTTAGACAGGAGTATCCATGTTGGCTGTGTGGAAATGCTATGTTGGTTTAGGTAAGGAATTTATGTATATACATATATGAGAAGATATAGTGAAAATTACAACTTAGGAATTAAAATAGGGAGCAAAAAACGCTCAAATAACAGAAAAGAAGGCAGACAAGGGGAAGCAAAGAGTATACCAAGAAACAGAAGAAATAAACAGAAAAAAAAAAGCAGAGCAGTATGTTGAGCCAGGAGATAGCACATGTGTAAGAACTCAAACTCTTAACCAGTAAACAACTGAGTAGTGCTGGAGAGATTCATGGTGCTTGAGAGCACCCACTGTTCTTTCAGAAAGCTTGAGTTCAGGTCCCAGCTTCCAGGTCAGGCAACCCATAGCCACCTCTAACGCCAGCTCTAGGATGTCTGGCACCCTCTTCTGGCTGTTATGGGTACCTGCCCTCATGTGCACAATCCAAACACAGATATGCATATAGTTTTTAAAATTCTAATCAATAAAGGGATAATGAGCTAAAAAAAAAATATTTTCCAAGTGAAATGAAAGCATTTTCATTTATCAGAGGCATGTAAGTAAGGACTACACTGAGATTCTCTTTTACTGTAGTCAGAATTGCTAATAATAAGAAATTTTAAGTATAAACAGTAATGAAGACACAAAGGGAAATGAAAACCTGTACCTCATTACTGGGATGTGAGTTAGCATAGCCACTGTGGAAATCGGTATGCAGGCTCCTCAGAATACTAGCAATCAAACCTCATAGGCTCCAGCTGGGATAGCTGGGAAGAACAGAGCAGACTTACTGTTCTTCCCAGAGCTGGCATACCTGTGCCCACTCCTCGCTAGAGCCAAGTTATGCAGCCATCTTAGAGACCCTCCAAGATGAACAGATAAAGATGAACAGATGAACAGAAAAAGAAAATGAGGTTACATACAAAATGGGGTTTTATTCTCTCAAAAAGAAGAGTGGAATTTTGCTATATGAGGGAACATGGTTGGATCTAGAGATCATCATGTTACATGGAATAAGCTGAATTTAGAAAGATAGTTGCAATATGAAAAAAAATCACAATTCCCCTGTGTGTGGAATATATAAAAGATATGAAAGGAAGGAG